>BRDA01010261.1:0-49812 GCA_036984385.1 Crenuchus spilurus
AATATACTTACCTACAGTGAGATGGCACTTTATTGTCAAATAAGAACATAAACTACAAATACAGAAACTGTACAGTAGCATGGTAATTTTGTTCACTTTTTGCATTTGGTCCAGTTTATTCCTAGTGGTTTGGCTACAATGCTGCTGGCTTCCATTCAGACAAGAAAATGTTGCTATTCTATGCAATTCCTAGTGACCTCTAGTAGATGTTTTTTAGCTTACCATACTTCTACCGGTGGGTAGAGATAGCACTATCACATTTTGTTAAGTAAATGAATCATGTAAATGAATGATTTGGCAAAATTAAATTAGGGATATAAGAAACTATTGATATCTGCTTAAATTAAAATCAGTTGGACTCAACAGTGAACCATCTAAATTACCAAAGAATCAGTGGTTCATGGACATCTGGACATGTGGCATGAAAATTGGGTTTCCTCACATTTATATGTATCTGATTTCCTTCAGAGATATATGAAGGAATACCTGAAGTCTTGATGTTTGGTTGTACTTTGATATGGAATTTATTGTACAGTGGCATCTCGGTTATCGTTTGCCCTGGTTTTGGTACAATTTGGTTATTGTCAACTTTTTTGAGGGAAATTTTGTCCCAGTTATCATTCATCTGCCCAGTTTTCATCAGTGTACCCACGTGACTCACCGCTAATTTTGCGAAAAACAAAACATTCCCCCACACATTTTGTCATTCATTCTGGTTTTGTTTATCATTGTTTCTTGTTGATAATGCTCAAAATAAACTAAAACACTTCACACTAAAGCAAAGATGCACAGCATTACCGCTTGAAAACAGGTGTAAAAACAATTAGCAGCCAAGAACGCATGTACAAAACAAAGGGTGTGGCTGGACCACACCGGCACTTTCTAAAACAGAGGTAAATGATCTATATGATGTTAAATGTTCATTTATCCATTTCATTCATCTTTTGTATTTATTTCTCATTGTGTTCTGTATGTAAAACTATAGTTATTCTATATAAAATGTATTTTTTAAATATTTTGGAGTGTTTGAAACGTTATTTCATTTCTTATGTGAAATATTGCTTCAGTTATTGTTCTTTTCTGTTATCATCAGACACTTTAGAAGTTCCACTTTATTTTAAAGCAGATGTTCTGATTATGTCTCATCAAATATTTTGACTTTTATTTGGAAAAATTAACTGGGCCTGCTTTGTTCAGTCATCCATTGGCTTGTCTTATCTTTAGATTTTTACAGTCTGTATAAAGTGAAGTGAAAGTGACACAATAACCAATGTGCTTGCACACAGTGGAATCTGACCTCTGCATTTAACCCATCCAGGCAGTGAAACACACTAGTGAACATGCACAGTAGGGGGCAGTGTGTACACTTGCCCAAAATGGTGGGCAGCCTTTACCAATGTGTCCAGGGAGCAGCTGGGGGGTTAGGTGCCTTACTCAATAAGACAATGGAAACCTTCTGGTCACAAGGCGAATCACATGGCAGCCTGTAGAGCTTAAAGTTAACTCTGAATACTGGCTGAGGATATCTACAGCAATGACACAACACTTCTTCACCATTTTAGAGTTTTTCTGTGTGGCATTCACACTGACGTACCCTCACCAACAGTGCGGTTATGTGCCAATATGAGCCATATTACTTATAGGTTAAAAAGGGCTTCATTGAAAGGTCTTCCGTGTGTGTGTGTGTGTGTGTGTGTGTGTGTGTGTGTGTGCGTGTGTGTTCATACAGGTGTCTCTGACAGGTGCTTGACTGCAGTACAGCCAGCTGTTCCTGACAGAAAGCAATCCAAAAAAGAGCTGGAACGCAACACCTCTTGGCAAATCTTATCCAAGATAAATCTTAAGTCTCAATTTACATGCTAGGCTAATTGGGGGCGCCAAAAGGAAAAAAAATCCTGACTGTACATTTTACATTGAATGCTTCTGTCCGTTCCGCCTTCATACATCACTTCCTTTGAAATCCAAGGTGCCATTAAACATTTAAGAATTTTCCTTCAGACACCGCTCTTCAGAACTCGCAACAATAAGAGGGAGACAGTGAACTGAGACAAAGACCCTGGACCGGGCCCCGAGAAAGTGTCACCTTTCAATTTTTTCATATCTTTGTTTTGTGTTTTCCTTGGGTGAACAGGAACGGCCCCCACAGAATCAGGTTTCCTCCCCTTTACAACAGAAACGATGCTGTGTGCATTTACAGTGAGAGAGAAAAGTGGATGAAAGCCGATTCCCTCATTTAGCTTGTGGGCATCATAACGGCTAAATGTAGGCCTTTATACCCATTTACACCAATCTAGGCAGCTCCAGTTACTAAAGTGGATCAATTCAACACGAGGTAAGTGGTTTAATTGGGTGAATTAAGCTATGAATTAAGCCAATTAAGCAGTTGCATCCCTCGCAGAGAGAGGGGAAATGAGAGATGCCGGCCTAACTCTTCACATCTAGCTTAGCTAAGGCTGGTTTTCTGGATTCTACATGTCTACATATAATGTCCAAAAACTTGCTGCTACACAATTTTTTATATAAATATATAGGGACAATTCTAGGAACAGAGCTTCAGGGGTGCAGAGCTTTCAGCGAGACTAGTTGCCCCACAGACTCCACATCGATCCTCCGCACACCCCCGAAATTATTCCCAAACATAACATTAAATGTCAACTTTCACACCTGCTTCCTAGTGTCCATCCTTCTTTCTCTCTCCCCTTTCAATCTAACAGACAAATAAATAGATTAATATTTCATAACATTTTGTTCATAGAGTATTGAGCTGCTGTGTCAGATTCACATCACACACTTATTCTAATAATCTGATATCAATATTATGAAGATCATTTACAGATTCAGAGGATATGATAAACAAACTATAACACAGGTGGCAAGTGTGTTACTTTCATCGTAGTAGATATGATGGTAATAAAACTGTTGGACACAAACACATTTTCCTCTCAAATTCTCTATTATCTGCTTTAATATAAATAAATAAAAACAGAAATCACTGCCTAAATAAGTCATTTCACTGCAGTCTATACACAGCTCTGCTTTTAGCCTGTTCATGTGAGCTATTCTACAGCTAAATCACTCACTGTTTAGGGAAAAGGCTTCAGCATTTATGAACTACTCAGTGAACTCGCCTGCAAACCCTGGCACTCAAGTGTGCGCACACTTTCAAAAAAGTGCATGGATGAGGGAGGGTTAGGATAGAGAGTGGATTATACCATTTGTGAAGCGGCAGGGGAGGGATTGCTGTATTTTCCTTGTTAAGATATTTTGTTTAAACCACATGTACTTTCTATTGATTTTTCTCTCTTTTATTTCAGTTTATGAAAGAAGCTTACATAAAAAATCCTCTTATTTTTAGGAGTGATTAGACTCAAATTACGGGTGCTGTCTAGCAGTCTAGCAGAATATTATGACCACCCAGCTTGGAAGGAACTCAGCCCAGGACATCACAAATGCCATGTGACAGGGTTTGCTGCATGTATATATAAGTGAGCACAGTAGTCAGTTGTAGCAGAGTGCAAATTATTTTAATGTGCAAAGGAAGTGATTTGACTGATGTCCAAAAGGGCATGATAATATACTGTGTGGAAGGTGGTAGCATCTCATAAACTGCTAAATGTGAGTTGTTCTAGAGCTGCTGTAGTGAAGGTGTGCTGAGAAAGGACTTCTAATACATAGAGTGCCTCCCAAAGGCATGACAGTGGTGCCAGACTCTGATGTTGACTATGTCACATGACATCTGTGACATCATTCCAAACCAGGGAATATATTCTAATATATATATATATTCACTGGGCCAAGTAAACCTTAGGAAAATGAAAGTAACCAGAATTGCATCAAACTTGTACAGGCTGTCCCATTTGCTTCTTTACCCAAACAATCATGAATAACTTTAATACTAATGAAGATCTGGTGATGAAATATGAAATAGTTTATATACCTCAGTCTGTGTGAGAAAGACTGATGTTACAACATGTGCTGAAAATGTTTAGCATACAGTTCTTTTCTCCTGATCAGGAGGTGATGTGGTTTGCATGGAGATGTGCATTTTTGGCAGGTTTTTCATCTGAATGCAGTTTGTTATCTAGTACATTCACACCATGAACACTTCCTCCTGTCCAGTGCACTCATACATTATACACAGATCTCTGTACAATTCTCAGGGTGAAATAACCAACATACAATGCTGTGTCAATGAGGATCATTGAGAGCTTTAATGTCTCACTGCAGCGGCAGGTCTCCGATGCACTGGCGGGGCGCCGGCTTCTACTCCGACACCCGCAGATATTAGTCATCAGAAATTAATACCTGTCTCTGTGCATCTCAGTCTTTTTCACACAGACTGAGGTATGATTAACACAAATTTCATCACCAGATCTTCATTAGTATTAAAGTTATTTATGATTGTTTGGGTAAAGATGCAAAGGGGACACCTTGTAATATATAAAAATATAAAATACAGATGTTCTCTATACACAGAAACTCTATTTGCAATTTGATTAAAAAAGAGAAAAAATGTATTTACCTCAGACACATCCTAAACTGAATTACTGATATATTCATTATAAAATATGTGAAATACAATATGACATATTTCAAATGAGACACATATGAGACATATGTGAGATATATGAGACCACAGCTGAACACTAGCTCCTATTGTAACCACACTGAGTGAATGTTTATCTGTTCTTTTGCAATGCATTGCAAATACTCTGAGTGATAACTGGCTACAGGCTGCTGTTGTGGCAGATAGAGAGTAGTAGCTGTTAAAGAACTGGAATATTTCTTTAACACGCTATCTCTGTGTGTCTCCATTAAATTGGTTCTGTTTTGTCTGCCTGTCTTGCTGCCTGGAGTTTTCAAACTTGTGCTTCTTTTTCTGCTCCTTTTTCTCTCCTCGTGTAGCAGTTTTTATCACATACCTCCCTGTCCCCCAATCTCCCCCACCCTGCTGTTCATTTTGATCTTTAGTTTTTGGCTGTGAGGCCAGAAGCTGCCGCAGTGCTTTAGGGACCATGACTGACCTTGCAGGGGTTTTGCAGCTGCTATGGGTGGCCACTGCAACACACACACACACACACACACATGCAAGCTGCCCATCTCTTCTTCAACAATCCCTGCATTCTGCAGCATTAAGATTGCAGAAGCACTAGCTGAATGTCTAATTCTCCCCTGAAGAAATGTTCTGTGGCTAACGGCTAATAATGCTGAACATGGCTGAATGCACATTATTTGAGCACCAGTTAGCTTATCTGCATGATGCTACCCACTTCCCTTGGCTTTCATTCATTATTAGCAGCATTAGCAAGTTTAGATGAAGTATAGCTTCAGTGTCATTTAAATCAAAGAAGCATAGAATTGATATAACACAGTGGACCAACACCAGCAGATGTCATCTCACCCCAAATCATCACTGATTGTGGAAACTTCACACCAGACTTCAAGTGTCTCTCCACTCTCCTCCAGACTCTGGGACTTTGATTTCTAAATAAAATGCAAAATTTACATTCAGTGATGGTTTGTGGAGCCACGTCATCTGCTGGTGTTGGTTCACTGTGTTATATCAGGTCCAAAGTCAGTGCAGACGTCTACCAGGACATTTTAGAGCATTTCATGCTTCTGTCTGCTGACAAGCTTTATGGAGATGTGAATTTAATTTATCCAGCTGGACTTGGCACCTGCCCACACTGCCAACAGTACTAACACCTGGTTTAATAACCACAGTATCACTGTGCTGGGCAGTAAACTCACCTGACCTAAACCCCACAGAGCGTCTATGAGCTATTGTCAAGAGGAAGATGAGACACCAGACCCAACAATGCAGACGAGCTGAAGGCCGCTATCAAAGCAACCTGGGCTTCCATACCACCTCAACAGTGCCACAGGCTGAGCACCTCCATGTCCAGTGTTGCAAATAACGGTGTTAAAAATAACGGCGTTACGTAACGACGTCATTTTGTCAGTAACGGGATAAAATAATTAATTACTTTTCCTGTCGTTACAACGCCGTTGACGTTACTGGTCATTAAAAGCGGTGCTTTACTATATATTGATATACTAACAGTAATCCGAGCGGACCTCTGCCCAGGCTAGTGAGGAGTAACAGGTGTTACACCGAGAACTGTGACCTGTCGAGATCTGTGACTTGATGGAAGAAGTCACAGATCTCGATAGGTCACAGTTCTCGGTGTAACACCTGTTTAACTTAAGTCAGTAAGCAATTGGCTAAGGCAGCGTTATGGTAGCCAATCAGAGCCAGTGTTTTTACACGTGTGCCGATTGGCAGAGGAGCAAGCCGAAGAAAAGTTAGCATTTTCAAGGTGGCGATATAAACATTATTTTAAATTCATTGAGGTTAAAGGCAAAAACGTGCATGTAATGTGTACATTATGTCCTCGGGCGAAGACTTTGTCGACATCCACTGTAAGCAACTCTAATTTAATAAAGCATCTCACAACGACCCATGCAGCTACAAAGTTAGCAACCACCGTCCACTAGCAAAGGGCTCGGGGCAAAGTCCGCCAAGCAGCAAAGGCTTGATTTTTTAAGAATAAGACTATAGAGGTTTTGTTGTTAAGTTTACTTCTGTTGTGAACAAACCAGTTGTCTCAGGTTGAGAGAATTTAATTGAATTTGATAGATGTAAATGCACTTTATATAGTGTGACTGTTTACTTTTCACTTTTCACTTGTTTTACTTTTACCTTGAATTTCCTCTCGGGGATCAATAAAGTATCTATCTATCTATCTATCTACTTTTGCTTTTTTTTTTTTTTTTTACAAAGATTTGGTATTTTAAAGGATTTTATCCTGCACTGGTCTGTTGATGTGCAATAAATATCAAAAGTTATGTACAAACACCTTTCTGATCTACTCATTTCAACTGACTGTGAAAACTGCTTTTTCATAAAAATCCTTATTCTTTGACAAATAACTTTTTTTAACTGTAATGCAAATAGTTACTTTCCCTGGTAACGAGTTACTTTTATTATAGAGTAATTCAGTTACTAACTAAGTTACTTTTTTGAACAAGTAGTGAGTAACTATAACTAATTACTTTTTTAAAGTAACGTTCCCAACACTGTCCATGTCACATGGCATTACTGCAGTAATTCATGCAAAAGGAGCCTCGACAACGTACTGAGTGTATATACTGTACATACTTTTCAGTAGAACAACGTTAATGTATTAAACATAATTTTAATTGGTCTGTATAATATTCTAATGTTTTGAGATACTGACTTTTGGGTTTTCATTGGCTGTCGGCCATAATCATCAACATTAAAAGAAATAAACACTTGAAATAGACACTCGGTGTGCAATGAATCTGTATAATATATGAGTTTCACTTTTTGGACTGAATTATTGACATAAATGAACTTTTCGATGCTATTCAATTTTTTTTTTGATACACCTGTAAGTGATAAGTGATCTGGTCCTTTTGAACAACTCTTTGGTAAGAACAAAGGCAACTGAATCTTTCATGGGATGTCCCCATTTGAAGCAAAACCCGGATTACATGCCTGCAGGTCAGGTTCAAAATGCAGAGAAGGAGCAGTGAACTTAAACATAACTACAAGAACAACCCCAAAAGAACAAAACCATAAGATAAATGTGGTGCATAACAAAGTGACACTACAAAGTGTCAGCAATACATAGCTCCCCACAGCTACTCAGTGCCATGAGCAGGGAGGAGGAGCCACAGAACTGCACCACGGCAATAGAAACTGACCATAGTCACTAACGGCTCACAAGTTTACCAGCAAGAAGTCCTCAACCAGGCCAGCATAAAAAATTCCCTAAATCCGAATGAAAATAATAACACATGTGGCTGTGTTGTTATTTTCATGGGGATTTAGGGGATTTTTGCTTAAATTGTCTCCTAGTTGAATGAGGGCAGAGACTTAGATGGACAGAGAGATTTAGAAGGACAGAACTCAGGGTGAGCAACCCCTACAAAAGCCTGTCTGCAGACCAGGAAACTGATGGTGTTGTGATGAATGAAATGACTAAAAATCAAGCAATATCTCCGCGCTCAGCTGTGGCGATGGAGCGCTTAAACAACTAGTGAGCAACTGTAGTGAATGACCTGATGCTGGCTCTGACCAATAAGGGGACAGGGCTTGTCCCCAGCACCTAATCATTGCACTGAGGGAGGGGGAGCCCAGCAGTGTTACCAGGAGTGTATAAACCTTTGCAAACAACTGTATTAGTTTGATATTTTTGCACCCACAAGTATCTTTTAGCTTCTAACCACCTCAGCTGCTGATTGAAGTTCAGCTTTGTTACATCTTACCAGTATTCAAAGTTAAGATATGAGTGAGTGAATCTGAACCAGAATTAGCCACTTTTTACCCAAAGTCATATGGTTAAGCATCATTGGCTGCCATTTATAATAATTATACAAGGCACAAGAACGTGAGGACAAACATATGAACATCTAATGGAGCAATAATGCTCAGAAGATGAATGGCTTTAATAAGGCTGCTAGGACTTCACTTTATTCTTCTGTTTGTCCACAGTTGAAGCTAATCAACTGCAATAAACACAACTTGCAACATTTCACTGGCATGTGAAAAGTCTGCTCTTGGCAAAAATCAGTCGGCTGCTGTTTTTAGATTTTTTCCTCGATTGGTCTGCCAGCTTTGGAGGAAACTGCTGCTGCCATTGCGGTTAGGAGGTGTGTAATCACTTTTAAGTCCCTGGTGAATCTGAGAGCTGGCAGTAATTGTTTACTGGAAAATGTATTAATGCTGCATAACTGCATGGAAAAAGTCTGCAATGAATGATAATACATTAACATTTAATTTCAGCCAATTCTACCTTCAACTGTTAACACAAGTGACAAAGAGCATTCACGTTTTCAGCAGAAAGAAATGTACTGTGAGCTCAGTTTGTGCACAGTCAGGAGGACGACCAGCAGCAAGATGGATGGATGCAATCAAATGAAACATAATAAGCCTGAAAATAAAAGAAGAAACACCATCCATGGCCCAGATTTGGCCTTCATCCCCCATTTCATTTGGCACACATGCTACATGGATTAACGGCACTTGGGCGGACTGCTCCCGGTTGCAAGATGTGGGCCACTTATACGCCAGATAAGGGCCACATATCACCCAAATGTAGATAACACTGCCATATTTCTGCCAGAAGTGGACCACATCTGTTTTAGAACATGTGAGCCAAATAGGTTTTTTAATATGTGGGCCACTGTTGGCTCATATGTAGTTGGCACTGCCATATCTCTACCAGAAGTCGACCACATCTGTTATGGTACATGTGAGCCAAATGTGTATTTTTAATATAAGGGCCACATTTGGCTCACATGCAGTTTGCCAGTGCTGACAGTGGGCCAGCAATGCCATTTCTCAGCCAGAAGTGGCCCACATCCATATGCTATCTGGTTTTAAGCACTAAAACATAAAGAGCTATAACATGAGATGTTGGCACTGGTTTGCTGTGGTCATAGATCAGTACACCAGTGCCATTATCTCACATTATAGCACCTCCCTTGAGTGTATTATTGTGATTATAGCACAGTTCTGTGATCACTGTTTATTGTTCAGTTTTAAGATAAATAGGACAGAAATTGATTTTTATCAACATTCCATGAGACACTCCACTCTTACATCATCATCAGACTGTGCACATTAATCACAGTAGTGGAGGAACATCACTTCCTAAACCACTTATTATACAGACAATAAACACAGATATACTGATGGTAAAGATGTTATTTGCTGGTGTAAACTATGAGTCACCCAGTGAAGCTGTTGGTAGAAACAAATTCATTTCTGCCAGGAAAACTCAGGTTATGTGAGCTTGATATGATAACAGTTATTGGTTAAACATTTGCAGTGATGTTGAGAGTGCTGAACATGGTACATAATGTAAAGAGAGTCTTATTCAGAAATTCAGGAAGAGCGATGTACTGAATCTAGCATATCCTGTGGGCGAAGGACAACCAGACAGAGCCAAACTGGTGGAGCTGGAGAGGAAGGCGGGAGAATTTTGATTGTCAGCCTATGAATGACAAGGACATATGTGAGCTGTTTTATAGACAGGTGATTGGATGACATCATCAAGTCTATCAGCCAGAAGTTTTGCCATACATTTAAAAGAGATGTAGCAAAATGTAGCATGTGTTTATGTAGAATCCCTTTCAAAAAGGTTCTGTATAAAACCATCTACACTCTAAAAAAAGTGTGCTTCATAAATAAAATGGTTCTAGATAGAAACATGAACACTCAAAGAACCCAAAGCATTATTTCCTTAGTGAAAGAGTTCTTCAGATTAATGAGAAAAGTGTTGTAGATGGTTCTATACAGAACTTTTTTGAAAATGGTTCTATACCACACTACAAAGGGCTCTGCTGTAGTTTGATGTCAATCTTGTAATAATAGAGGAACCTTTTTGGTGCTATATAGAATCATTTTCAAAATGTCTCTATGAAGAACCTTCTAGAGCACATTCCTAATCAATCTGAAGAACCCTTTCATCACCCAAAGAACCTTTGGGTTCTTAGATTGTTCATGACTCTATATCAGTGGTTCTTAACCTGGGTTCTCGATGAGTCGGTCTCGGGGGTTCGGAGGAACCTCTGCCACGGAGGTGTAAAGTCGTGATAAAGTCTTGGCCAAAAACAAATTTAATTTAAAATGTAAAAAATTAAGTTATTAAAAAATGTTAAATTCTTTAAAAAAAAACAAATTAATTTTTAATAATTAAAATGGTAAAAAAATATATATTTTTTGGGGCTGAAATTCTTTCATGAGGCCGAAATATTTTTTATAAAGTAATTTGTTGCGAGTTCATTCGCTGTGTTGGTTTTGTTCTTTGAGCAAGGTGATGTTCATGCACAGCTCATTTTGTGCACCAGTGAAAAAAACATATACCCATGTCTTGAATTTGGAAAAAAAAAATCATATTTTATTTATCACTAAAGAAGGGTTCAGTGAATGCGCATATGAAACTGGTGGGTTCGGTGCCTCAAAAAAGGTTAAGAACCACTGCTCTATATGGACCCATTTTCTTTATTTAACCCTTGAAAAACCATCTTTTTAAAAAGTGTTGAGGGGATCGCTGGTGTCATTGCTAGATTGCATGTGTGTGGTGGAGTAATACTTAAAGAGCTTCGCTTAGAGTACTGATATCATGCAATACCAGCAGTCCTAACATATCTCAGCCAATCAGATTGAAGGGTTGGAGCTAACTGGACAATTTATAGCTCTCCAACCCATCCATCAAAGAAAAGGGACCACCACAGGACCAAATATTATTTGGGTAGTGGACCATTCTAGGCATAGCACTGACACGGACATGGTAGTGGTGCTCTTACAAGTGTATGGTGTTGCTGGGGTTTTAACATGCATGTGTCCCTGCTAGGCTGAGAAACTGTGGTTCAGAAACTGACCACTGATGAAGGATGACTAACACATATTGATCATGGACAAAGTTGAGCAAACATCTCTAAGGAAGGCATTTCTAAAAACTGGCCAGTAAGAATAGACTGAAGTTCTTCAAATATCTAAAAAGTTAATATGTGAACGAAATGTTGCAAAGGATGGATGGATGGAGAGACTAAGAGTGACGGAATAAATTGCTTTTTCTGCAGTTTATACCTGTAGCTCAGATGACTTCAGTAGGTGGCTTGGTATCAAAAGTCAAGAAGTGATAGACTTTTTTTTTAACAAATACTCTTTCACATAGAACCTTTTACCTTTCTCAACTCCTCTCTCACATTCGCCTGAGGAACCTCTCTCTCAACTCCTGCAGTCCTCCTACAGACCTTCTCATCCTTGTGGAATGATAGGTAGAAAAGAAAAAGAAGTGAAGGAAGGTTAGAAAGAGTAGGCGAGATTCTGATGCCCTTAAGATAACATCTCAAGCTGAGTGAACAATAAGGAAATGAGAACTGTTTGTAGAACTTCTTTAAAAGACAGCAAGTAACATCACTATTAGCTTACTGTACTCTACAGTAGATTGTTATTATACCATTTAATTGTGCTTAGTACTCTGTTTCTGTTTGGATGCATTATGCCAACTCCCAGACATTTGCCAGGTTATCACGTAGACCACTTACACTTACACTTAAACTTTACTCTGATATATTTGCTGTCAAACTGTTCTTGTCTTTACAAAATTGAAAATATAAGTTTTGTGTCTGCTGAGAAGAATGGACAACAAGTTCATTCTCCATACACCTTCACTAGAACATCTCATGAAGTTTCTGAGATGTTACCACCCTTCACACAGTATCCTGTTAGCATGCCCTTTTGAATATCAGTCAATTCACGTCTTTTGCGCATGAGGATCGTTGTGCGCTCTGCTACAACTTACTAGTGTGTACACTTATTCATACATTCAGCAAAGCCTGTCACGTGACATCTATGATGTCCCAAGCCTAGCGGTGGTCATAATATTCTGCTTTTATAGTCACAATTCATAATATTATTCATAATATTCTACTTTTGCCTATAAGTCAATCCCTTACAAAAACGTCCAGAACTACTATTATAGCATCCCAAAAATATTACTTTTAGCACTGATACTGTCAGGCAGGGGTGTGCCTAGGCCTGGGCTATGGGGCTATAGCCCCGGGTCTTTTGGGATGTCTAATCAGTTCCTGGACGACCAAACCAAACCAAACCAACTAAACCACGCCCCCAACCCTCGATTCTAACATTTTCACACGTGCACCCACATCTCCCCCCACACACTGGGATGAGCATCTTTAAACGAAAAAAATCGACATGTGCACTACCCCCCCACCCCCCAGAAATCCTGGGCCTCTCAACACCCTAGGCACTCCTCCTCTGCTGTCAGGTCTCAGCCCTGCACTGCTCCTTCTCAGGACTCAAGTCATGTCATGTCAAATATATTTATAAAGCACTTTTTACATCAATGTCACAAATTTGCAATGTTAGTAATAACAAAACACCAAATCCCCAGTGAGCAAGCCTATGGTGACAGTGGCAAGGGAAAATTCCCTCAGAGCTGGAGGAAGAAACCTTGGGAGGAACCAGACTCACATGCTTGACCTAATCATAATCCTATGATGCTGTTGGAGTGTTCAGGTACTGATATGGTAACAGTAGGGAAACAGGAATGATAATGATGACAATAAAGGTAACAGCCAGTAAAGTCCATATAAACTTGAATATGGTCAGTAGTGTTGGGCATCTGGAGCAGGATGCAGTAGTTGGTTGGATTTGACGAGCTCCCACAATAGCCCATGTCATATTGAGGCCATTTTGAGAGCTGGGGAACATCTTTTCATGTTCCCATTAAGTGCTATGCAAAATGGGGAACTCTGAGAGAACGTATATGTAGCATTGGTCATCACAGGTCACTGGGAACATAAATTCACTCTGCTTGAAGCTGGTTGGGACACCAAACATGTCTTGTCTGTAGACTCTCTAGAACATTTTCAAAGAAGAAATGTCTTTTTTTTGTAGTAAATCAGTTCCACAGATGTGCGTTGAGATGGGGATTTCCTGCTATCAGTGGATGCCACTTTCTGATGTGCCATAGCACTGCATTTTGTGCAAAGCTAGACCTCCAGATGTGAACATCCACAAACGTGGTTAGCAATAAATTCAACTACTTTGACTTCTGGAGCCTCAGGAAAGCTTGAATGCTCAACTGTGTCATGGTGGACTCAGCCGAATTTGTGTCATGCCAGTTGATATTGGAGAAATGAAAGTGGAAAACAGAGCATGACAAGAAGAATAATGCTTCACTTCAGCCTGCCCTTAGCTCCATTCTTAACAGAGAGAGGAGGCAATGCACAGAGTCAGTTGTATTATGGTACCCCAAGGTCTTGCCTCATTGGATGTACTGGGTACACTGGGCTACCAGCTCTATCACAATGAGTTTCTCATATTTGCTAACATCAATCTCTTCACTTGTCATAATCTTATGTCTAGTCTAATTAACTCATATTTCTGATTCTGAGAATGTAAGCTTAAGACAGAATTATTTAACTTATAACTAGTTCATTTTACATTTAAGTTTAATTGCCTGATTATATTGGCAGATAATAGACTGTTCTCACAGAGAGAAGTTTCTTTCTGGATAACACATGCTAAATGACTTCCATCCCAAACACATGTGGTAGGATCAAACATCACTCAAATTTCAGTTTTTGTCCAAAATGACACATAAAAGGCTAAACAGTTTTTTTCCAGGATAAGGCCAAATCAACAGGCTTAAAGTGGATGTGCAAATGTTACAAGAAGCAAATTTCAGACAGCAAAAGTGTTTGCTTAGTGACAACAAATGTAGTATTTAAATATTTGCTTGAATATTTTAATTAGGGATGCACCAAAATGAACATTTTTGGCTGAAACCAAAAACCAAACCAATTTGCTGAATAGTGAAAAATTAAAATTAGTAACTAAACTCACAAAATAAGTCTTATAGTTAGTCAGGAATTAATGTGTGTATTTTAATAAGTTAAATAATTAGGTTTAATAACATGAGTTTAACTGATAAATTTTTATATTTGTATATAAAACAAATGTTAGAAAAATGACACAAGACAATAATATATGAATATGTATGAAGATGCATGTGTGTTACATTATTACTAATATTTAATAAAATGATGAAAATGTCTAAAATGAATGATGTAAGTCACATGGATGTTTTGTGTGTTTAATTTGAGTGTCATTGGCTACAGACACTGAAACACTTCACATTTCTTCTGGTAATTGTAAGATGGTCCCTAACACTGCTGCCGCCGGAGCACAAACA
This sequence comes from Crenuchus spilurus, assembly GCA_036984385.1. Taxonomy (NCBI): domain Eukaryota; kingdom Metazoa; phylum Chordata; class Actinopteri; order Characiformes; family Crenuchidae; genus Crenuchus; species Crenuchus spilurus. Next base: position 14,760 of record BRDA01010261.1, read on the forward strand.
CAAAGCTAAGCGGCTGTATTGTGGCTTCATGATAACAAGCGTAGTTTAGAAAAAGGTTGTGATTGTAGTTTGTTGTCTTCTTCCATTTCAGCACCAAACTGTAACTGTGCTGGATGTCAATCAATAACCAACCACGTCTAACATTAAACCAAGTTTACAAAAATAAACTTACACTCTGGTGTCATTAAAAAGTCATTATTCAATATAAATTATTCAGAATAATTTTGGTTGCCAAATATTCGGTGCATCCATAATTATAATGTAACTCTAGTTGGCATATTGTGGTGAGCAGCAACACTTTCTCCCATGTATTAGACTGGGCTTCAGTTCCCATTCTGAGCAAATCACTACAACAATAAGTGTCCTTGGGTAAGACCCCTAAAAGTGAATTTGCCTATGAATACACCTGAAATGGTAAGATTCTCGGCATAAGAACATTTGCTAAAAACTGTAAATATAAATTTAACCGAATGTCTGAAATGAGATATACTGGTTTCTTGCATACTGACACAGCCATGAGTGATGTTACAAAATCTGGGTTGAAAGGTTGAACAGGACTTGTTCTCATGGGTTATTTAAACAGGCCAATTATCAAGCAGACCTCGTAGGAAATGACACCCACTGCCCTCACTGTCTCAGGTGGGAGGTAGGAAGTAGGTCTCATTATTACGACGACAAGGGTTGAATCCAAACTTTACATACAGAACATTACATAGTGTGAAGAAGTCGTTGGCTGATGTATAATATTGAAGCTTATGTCAAGTAGGGAGTCACCTCGGCCTCAGCTTTGGTTCTTATAGCAGTGAATGTGGTGCGCGAGACCTCTAAAAAATAACAAACGACATAAATAAAACATGCATCTCCAGTGCACCATTAGGCAATGTTTGTTTGCATTTGTCATGTCGACTGTCAGATTACACTTCGGGAGCTCGTTTACTCGATGGAAAAAAAGAACGTAGCTAAATGTGGGTGTAGGTACAGTTTGGGCGAATGACCAGCAAAGGCAGTTTTTCTGAGAGTGTGTTGCAGTAATTTTTATTTTGGGGGTTTTTGGGTTCTGTAAAGAACTAATGATGTTAAGAGCGGTAGAACTGCACCTGCTGAGGAGAGATGCTCCAGTAACCTCTTTGTAGACCATGCGTGAAGGACAAGTGGTCTAACCGGAGCATCATTTTCAAAAGACTTGAGGGAGAGAGTGTAGCATAGCAATCAAGACCTTTGCTCTACTCCTGAGAGAGATGGTGAGAAAGACAGAAGAGGGACATGAAAGAAACACTTCAAGTTCTTTTATCTATCTATCTATCTATCTATCTATCTATCTATCTATCTATCTATCTATCTATCTATCTATCTCTTTCTCTCTCTCTCTCTCTCTCTCGTCATTTAAAAGTATCAGATCACATTTCATAGACCAGGTTTCATAATGGCTTTTCCATTAGTGCTCTGATTGTATCCACCCGTCTTGTTGATGGTCACCACCTTCCTTTTATTCTCAACTATCTTCTCAAGTGAACTGATTCTTCACTTGAAGACAGCTTCAGTTTGTTTATCTGGGCTTGTATTGAAAGGTGAGGTTTGATTTGGTCTATACATCCTTTTCTCACTGTTCTCATGGGGTATGGAGTGACATTTGGGTGCAACAATAAACAGTACAACTCTGTTCCCTTCATTGTTAGGTAGACACTGGTCAGTGGTGTGCTTTCTCCAACCCAGTCATCTGGTCATGATGATATGGCCCTTGTCAAAATCATTCAGGTCTTCAGATCTGCACATGCCTCCTGCATCCAGCATGTCAACCACAAGACCTGACCATGAATGTACTCTCTCTATATATACCATCTGCTGTCTATATATTCACTGCTAGTCTTACTGCTTGTGTGTCAGGAGACTAAAGCTGGGAGATCAAACACCTGCAGCTTCCCTCAGATCCTCTGAAGCCATACTGGAGCTACGATGGAGTTTGACATTTGAGGGGGACACGTACACACCCTGACACCACATGTTTCCTTTGAGAAGTGGTCATTTTTTGCTGGAACATCAGGGCTAAACAAGCTTCGTGATAGAGTAAATAGTTTAGAGATCATGGCCAACATTGTGAAGGGTGTGGCCACAAAGTCAGTCTAACCAGTCTAGTCAGGCCTCATTACTGTTTGGACTTCTTTGTGTGCTTTGTACATTAAAAAATCATCAGTGCTACTGATGGTTCTCATTCACATGCTTATCCCTCTGCGGAAGAACCATCTCTAGTCTTCTGGACAGGCTATATTCTAGATGTTGGAACATTGGAACAGTAAGGGTTTGATTGTGTTCAGCCATGATAATATTAGTCAGGTCAGGTTGGAAGATACATTCTGACACTCCAACTCATCCCAAAAGTGTTAAAAGGAGCTTCATTACTTATACTGCTCCCAAAGCCCAATGCTGGTGGGCTTTACATCACTCCAGCTTGGCATTGAGCTTGGTGACCTCATGTGAAGCTGCTCCAGACATCACAGCAGTGCAATGTAAGGGTAGAGTACGAAAAACAGAATCCAGCTTGGGCTTCTTCCCAGATTCTTCCACTAAAGAATTTAATATAACATGACTGCTCTTATAGAGCTTAGTCATAAAACAAGAGCATGTGAAGAAGAGCAGAAGGAGGGAGGTCAGTGGCAGCACTCTGCCAAAAACGTCACTACGATCTGGAATCTTTTGCAGCACAACTTTCTAGTCCTCAAGTTTTGGTCCTGTGTAGATCTCTGCAGTTAAATATGACTGTCTGTCAGACGTTTTATTGAGTTACATATTCCAAACATGTCCATATCTGAAAAATTACACTTCCATGAATATGAGCGTGCTTGAAAACAGGGGGCACTAGATCCAAATTATTTGGATGCACTACATTTCCCATAATGCCCCAGCATCTTTCCAAAAACCACAAAGGCTTATGTTTTCTGGAGGTGTGTCTGAAATGGTCCCCCAAACACAATGTATTCTTAAAAAAATATGGTTATTTAAGGGTTCTTTAGTAAAAAAAATGGTTCTATATAGAACCATGAACACTCAAAGAACCCAAAGGGTTCTTTGCATGGTGAAAGGGTTCTTCAGATTGATGAGGAATGTGCTGTAGATTACAGCACCAAAAAGGGTCCCTATATTATTACAAGCTTGGCATCAGAATCCATTTTCAAAAAGGTTCTGTATACAACCATCTACAGCAGCGATTCTCAACTGGTGGGTTGCGACCCAAAAGTGGGTCGCGGGCAGATTTTAATAAATAAATAAATTATATTCATAGAGCTGGCTGCTTGTTTCTATCTCTGGCAACACTGCTTGTTACTCTTCTGTTTAAATTTGTGATGATGTTCAGAGGCAACATGCTTTTAACAGTTTATAAATATGTAACAATAATAATATGTAATATTTTATTAATGATAAATATAAATTATTATTTTATTATTAATAAAATTAAAATGATAATCATATCAATTTGTAAGTAATATTTATTAATAATATTAATTTAATTTATGCTCCAGCACTGCCTCAAACCCCCGGAATCAAGCCAGTCGTGTGCCCCCTGAAATTTCTTTACATGTATATGTATGTTTAAATGTATTTTTGAAGGCTATTTTTCAAAAATAAATTTGTTTGGTTTATATTCTATAAAAGTGGGTACCGACTTAAAGACAATGAGAAAATGTGGGTCCCGGGCTGAGACCAGTTGAGAACCCCTGATCTACAGCACATTCCTCATCAATCTGAAGAATCCTTTCACTATGGAAAGAACCCATGATCCACACAAAGGGTTCTATTCTATAAAGAACCATTTCCTTTACTAAAGAACCCTTGAAGAACCATCTTTTTTAAGAGAGTAGCCTAAATGTGAAAATCTGAATCACTGAATAGGATATTGTTATAAGGAGCAGTTTTTTTGTGATGGTAGAAGTTGATTTTGGACACTAACTCATGTGGATTTGCTCATCACTGTGTTACAGCAGATTCCATCGTTTTAATTTTCAAACCAAAACCAAACTTTAGATTATTTATAACAAAAAAGCTGCCAATACCTTGAATCTTCTTGAAAAGGTTATGAAAGCTATTGATTACATTTTATGTATTTATTTGAACACTTTTTGCCCCAAACTGTTTTTTAACTTCCTCAAAAATTTCTGTACAATGTAACCTTGATTATCGTTTGCCCTGATTATCATACAATTCAGTGATCGTTAACTTTTTTTCTGGGAAATTTTGTCCCAGTTATCGTTCACCTGCCAGGTTTTCGGCATCATGCCCACATGACTTGCCACTAATTTCGTGAAAAGAAAGCATCCACCCATGTGTGTGTCACTCACCCACGGGTTCTTTATTCATTCTGGCTTTGTTAACTCCAGTTAATTCAAAATGCTGCAGCAAGAGTCCTCACTAAAACCAGAAAATTTTATCATGTTATCCCAGTCTTATCAGCCCTCCACTGGCTTCCAGTTAAATACCGTATTGATTACAAAATCATTTTATAAACATATAAAACCCTGTATGGTCTCGCCCCTGAATACGTGCAAGACCTCATTATATATTATGAACCACCAAGATTACTCAGATCTCAGGGTGCCGGTCTCTTACTAGTTCCCAGAATTCATAAGATTTCAGCAGGAGGAAAAGCCTTCTCCCACATAGCCCCACGACTGTGAAATAATCTTTCAGCTAGTGTTCAGGATGCAGACACAGTCTCTACTTTTAAATCTAGACTCAAAACCCACCTGTTCTGTTCAGCTTTTTGCAATTAGCCAGTCCTTTCCAGTGTGATTTTCATTTCAGGAAATCATGAACATGGGGGATGCCAGAAATCTCACATGACGCTCTGCGATACTTCGCCAACAGGTTTGAGGTTTGAGGATGGCAGTATGGATGTCGTTGCCCGCTGACGCTCTAATGTCTGTGTTCTTCCTGGTTTCCTTCTTTCTCCTACTAGCAATGATCAGACTAAAGCTTTCAGGCTATTACACAATTATTTTGACCGCATTTGGAACCAATCACGACTATTATTAATATCATTACTGTTTTACACTACAGCACAATGTCAGACTTAACTGATGATGTAAATCTTTTTTAGTAGTTTGATCAGAGGAGGTTGGATCCCCTTTGTGAATCTTGGTTCCTCCCAAGGTTTATTCCTCCAACCTTGAGGGAGTTTTTCCACTGTGCCTTTGGCTTACTCGCATTGGGTTTTTGTGTTTTGATTCAAATTGTCTTATGCCACTTATGTAAAGCTGCTTTGTGACAACGTACGTTGTACAAAGTGCTATATAAATAAATTTGATTGATTGATTGATAATTTGATTGTTTGTTGATCTAGCTTTGTTTCTCATTGAGTAATCATCACCCTGCACATTCATTGCTTTTCCAGTGTTTTTTGTCTTGTTTTTTAAGTGCGCCAGAAACAGACCTCTCTGGACATATTTTCAAATGCCAAGAAGAGTCTTCAGTAAAGGAAAGAGCGATGTTAAATATTCATTTATTCATTTCATTAGTCTTTTCTATTTGCTCAGTTTTAGGGTGTGCTGTTTTGACAGTTTTCTGTATGTAAAACTATAGTTATTCTACATAAAAGTCTGTTAATATTTTGGAGTGTCTGAAACAGATTGAATGGATACACATTATTTCTTTTGGAAATATTGCTTTAGTTATTGTTGTTTCAATTATCATCAGGCACTTTAGAACAGATTAATTATGAAAATCTAAGTTCCACTGTACTGTGTAATTTGAAAATGTGGAAAAATAAATTAACATAAAAAAATCTTCAAACCATAATGGAGTGCATTATGGGTATCATCGCAACAACTGCGTTTGTATAAATGGATCGTTGTTTTGTTTACAGTGGCGCCTCTCAATAGTTCCTGGATGTTAGCAGTAAACATTAGCAGCGCAGCAGAGGTACAGCAGGATGGAGCATTTGTGATTCTTTTTTTTTTACAAGTTAAGACGTTTAGAAATCTGATTATGCATCATCAGCACATCTGAATTAACATGTCCTTTAAATCGTGTTAGTGGGATATCTTTCACTAAATTAGTAGATTTAGGGAACGTTAACAGATAACAGCTAGGCTAGGAAGTTAGCAACACAACATTAACCACAAATAGTCTATTAATGATAAATGCATTTCCTTTATTGTCATTTCATCCGATGGTAAAGAATGAGAGAGAAAAATGCTTCTGAATGACATTGCAGTGTGAAAGATATATTAGTTAAATATAAGATTGGGGTGATTATACAGACATGAATTTTGTAGTAGGCGCTAACTCTACACAATAACATTTTAGAAGCATTAACTGATCATACACAAGGAATTATTTCACCTGCATGTGTGCTAAAATTAAAATGGTTTAAATTAAAAATAAAACAATGGAAACAAACACAATAAATGAACCATTTTCATATGAAATGAGATCAATTAATATAATTAATAAAATGTATTCAGTGTTAATTCTCTCATGCATTGCAAAGAAATGTTAAATAAAGCCAAATGACTAAAGCCCTATTTAGATTGGATAACATGGGGTCTTGGGGTAATCGATTACAATAGGTCCTCAGTGATTTTATTATGAGTTTTTTTTACCCTCGTCTCCTGAGAAATTTACTGGTTGATTTCCCTGTTGTTTTTTTTTTTTTTACCTAACTTAGAGCTTGTTTAATAATTTTAGGATGCAAATCTCAGATTTTCCAGGCAGATGTCTCGTGTTAGAAAAGAAAGATTTTTAGTCACTGCTATTAGCCGTTTTTAGTCTTTTTACACCATTTTGTAAAGTCTTAAAAACTGGTGTAACCCCTGGAGACGGTTTTTCTTACAGTCTGACAGTCTGATGTAGTGTGACATGCCTTGACATTTTTCTGCTCTAAATCTGCTCTAAACATAGAATTTCCAAAAACCTATTTTGCTGATATATTGTGGAAAAACATACTCTAAACATTTCTAGCCAAGACATTTTAACTGAATAAATAGCTGTTTGCTACATCCTGTTCTTACAGTTTTTAGAAATTGCATGTGGTTTTATTTCTAAAGCTTAACTAATGTGAGTTGACACACTGTTTCACTCATTCAGTGGCTCCTAATTTGAATATTTTTTAGATAGGTGTGAACACTCAGATGAGAGGACTTCTTTTCAGATTCACATTCCATGGCTGGTAAACCACCAATGGATTACTATGTCATTATCATATGAATGACAGATCATGTCATTTGGTGAGAAAAAAATGAGCTGTCTGACTTGCTCTGGAAAATGTGTCTTTAGTGTGTATTTAAGCTACTCTCACAAATATCTAAGAATATATTTTGACTCAAGCTATATATATATACACAGGTAGTCCCCGGGTTACGTTGTCCCCGAGTTCCGATGTTTCGTGGTTACGACACATCTCCCATTTACTGTATAAAGCCTTGTTTCGTGTTTGGTGTGCGCGGCGGAAGAATACACGGTTACGGCTGTTTCATTTCATTATTAAACATATTTTATATGTTTTTTGATAATTACTGTGTTAGGATAGGTGTTAGGATAGGATAAGTGCTTACAGTATGCATTACAGTGTCTTACAGTATGTATTTATGTACAGTGTCTTAATTGCAGTTTTACACTAAAGTTCCATAGGAGCCCTAGTGTGTCAGATCTTAATATAGAGCTTCTCTGATAAACAGCTCAGAAACTCACTCCTGTAGTTATTTTAATGTTGTGTGAATGTAGGAGTTTCATCTCTGACAACATCTGTAAAATGGTAAAAAGCTGGTACAGTTGTGCTCTTCTTAATTCTGAACATGCCCAGTCTGGAAACAATATATGTTTAATAACAATATGATATGACATAACACTATATCAACTGGAATGTATCATTACTGGCCACTTTATCAGAAACAGCTACTGTGGTGGTAATCCTTTCAGGTCTGGTTTTGCATGTTTTTTTGCAAATCACACATGCAATCCCACGTCAGTGTTACTGATATACTGAGAATGATCCACCAGCCAAATATGTGATCAGCAGAGGTCCTGTTGTGTCCCAAGGTATTATTTTGGATGGTGGAGCATTCTCAGCACTGCAGTGACACAGATGTGGTGGTGGTGTGTTAGTTTGTTGTGCTGGTATAAGTGGATCAGACAGAGTAGGGCTGCTGATGCTTTTAAACCCCTCAGTGTAACTGCTGACGTTAAAACCAACCAAAACTATCCACCCAGCAGCGTCCTGAGTCCCAGTGAAACACTAGAGGACCAACACAAACTGTGCAGCAACAGATGAGCTGCTGTCTCTGACTTTACATATACACAAGTTGGACCAACAAGTTTGATGTGTCTGAGTGGACAGTAAGTTTGATGTGCTCATGTATGATATGGAGGATACTGAAGGGTAATGCAGGTCAGGATTACATGTTAGACTTTAACCAAAGTTCATTAGTAAAGTGACCCAAGGACATGTCTGAAGAACCCAAACTTTTGGCGGTTGGCAGTGTGTAAGGGACTTTTCTCTCTTCAGAAGTGCATGACAGCTAACACTGGAGTGTGCATTCAGCACTATAATTATGAGCTAGAGATGCTGATCCAGTGCCAATACTATGTTATCCGCCAAACGACCGCCAAGGACAAGCTCAAAGATCAACAGCCCTGAAAGTAAGACTGATCCAGAAAGCTGAATCATGCTGCAGTCCCACTCTGAAGTAACTTGTCAGGGTGATGTTTGAGAGGCGTGGGTGCTGCAAGCTTCACACCGTCATAGAGTCACAGGTTATTTATAATTCATTTAACCCACCAGCACACGTCCCCTTCTGATGACATCTTCAGCATCATCAGCAGCATCCCACTCTGCAATCTCAGCTCTGGGGTCCTTCTCCTATTGGCTTACAATGAAAGAGAGAGAGAAGATGACTGACTCAGAAATGTGGGAGCTGCTCGAGTGCAGCAACCACACTGAATCATCGGTGACTTCTCCAATATTGCTGCCTCCTCTTTCATCACCACTTCAAATTAAGGTTATATTAATCAGTTTTTATAAATCATTGATTAAAATTGACTCTCGATTCATTAGCAGTCAAAATGTTGCCGCTAGTCTAGTAGCATAGTAAGAATGAAATTACGATGCTCTAAGCATGAAACTATTTAGATTTTTTGTTAAAATATTATTTTAGGAAAACTGTCAGTGGTGAGCTTTTACATCACTGGACTGGAAGAGTCTAATGGCAGAAGATGAAATGGAAGAAGACAACAAATTACAAGCACAGCCTTTACTGAACTGCACTTATGATGAAGCAGTTCAGCAGAATACAGCCGCTTAGCTTTGTGTTTGTGCTCCGGCAGCTGCAGTGTTAGGGACCATCTCACAATTACTAGAAGAAATATTGTGTTTGTTTGAATAAAAACAAGGAAGTCAAACAGAAAGGGAAGAGTTAAGGTGCAGATGCACATTCATTTAGTGATGATATGTTTACTTTAGCATCAGTGAGCGTGTGCATCCCCCTAGAATAAAACAGACTATAAAACAGAAGGAGGGTCTGTTATGCTATACAGGACTTCAGGCACTGACAGATAGTTTACTTTCTAGGAGGGCACAAAACATTGAGTTATTTGCACTGGTGTTGAGGTGTTAGTATAAAGGGTGGAAATGGGGCTTTGCCTAAGTCTGATTACATGGCTCATTTAGATACGAAGGAGACAGGAGCTCATACTGCAGGAATGCTTTGGGATGTTGAATGTCTTAAATAATGAAAACCATCTGAAAAAGCAATATTAAGCATTTCTGTGCCACAGTAGCCCTTCTGTTGGTTTAGACCAGATGGGATAAACTTGCATACCCTCATGTACTGACTCATGAATCTCAACGTGTTGTTGATGGTTGGTAGCTGTAGGTACCACTGTTGACCAGGAGCATTGCTGTATTGGAGCTAATCCGACACAGTTGTCAATTCAGTTTGGCCTCTTGTCAACAGGGGTTACATCCTTATGTTTGCCATCGCTAAATAATGCTAGTTTTATGTGAGTTAGACAGATTTCAGGGAGTTTACTGGTGGTTTCTCATTTAAAACCAAGTTCAAGTGTGACGAGTCCATTTTCCAAGTCATTTGAATACAGCGGATACCATTACATTGTCTGAAGATTTCATGGTAAATGGACCAATAGAAATGCTCCAACATATTCTTGGAATAAAATCTCTTTACTTTAAAAGTTGAAAATTTTTTTGTCTTCTCCTCTGTGAAGTTACTATTTTGGAGATGCAGGGTTTTTGGTTTTGCGACCATTATGTTGGGTCAATCACTGGTTCGCATTACTTCTACCTTCACCCATATAACTTGGTTTGCTTGGTCACCCGGCAAAAACAAAAATCTGCCTGAATACTCAGGTTCAGTCCGGATCACTTGAAAAAAGATACAGGATTTCTTGTAATCATTTGTAGGTTCTTGTACAGAGCAATGGATAAACTGCAGAACTACTCAATTTTGAATGCCCCAGAATAACAACAAGGAAGCTTACTTGAGCATCATAATAGTATTTTAATTAAAAACAATGAACTCATTTTTTTTCCAAGTGCCATGGCATACAAAATCAGACTCAAGTGTTAACGAAGAACAATATATTAAATTATTTTGAGATTTATTTAGGGGACAGCATTGATATGAAAGGTTTTTTCCCTATATGTGCAATTATTTTTATTCACAGCTATATACATTCAATCCTTATCAATTTCAAATTAAATGTCAACCAAAGTAATAATGGATAAACCCAGAAAATGACATTCAAGAAAATAAAAAGCCAGAAGCCATATAAGTTCTCTTTTTTTAAAAAATATAACTGCTGAGAAGTTCTCTTATAATGATACACAACGGTCAAATTAAGATTGCTTTGTTTCAAACATAGGCACATAAATCATTAATATCTGAGGCTTTGAGAGACACAAGTTCCATCCGGCAGCCTTCTTGAAACTGGAGTTCAGGCACGGGGAAAAGTGGCTAATGCTCCATGCTAGCATTTGTGTAAACAAATCACTGAAGACTAAAGGGTCCAGGTCAAACCCCAACGCCAACTTCATTCACCGTGTTTACAAATACTCAGTCCGCAAAAGCGAACAAACAAAAGAATTGCCTAACATAGCTTTTGTTTTTCCGTCATCTGCTATCCTGATATAAGACCCAGACTCGCAAAACCATCTTCTGAAACATTAGTGATGTTCTTGAAGACAGAAGTCATCAATTTCAGTATGTTGGGAGAAGTTTCTTTGGCATTAGTAACCATTGTTGCTAGTCTATACCCACTAAAATGAAAATAAAAACAAAATAAGCAATATAACACATTATTAAGGTGCACCAAGAAAAATATCTATTGGTATCATGGAAGCAAAAATAAATGATTAATTAGCATAATTCCACCACCGTGTCACTGTATTCTACAATTAAAATCAGCTCCTTTAATTTATTAACTCTAAACAGAAACAGCTTGACCAAACATGGCTAACACAGCTAACAGTCAAGTTAGCATTTTGCTAATTCCAAGAGTGTGAATCGCTGGTTATGAGCTTTCGTTGACTGTTAGCAGCATTAGCATTTTTTTGCTAAGCTACTCCATTCTGATTATCAATTCAGCAAACAGTAAGTCCCCTGGAAGAACATTGTCAAGTCAGTAGAGCTTTGGAAACACATACTATCAGGCAAGCTAAAGAAAATATACTTCCACTCAGATGTGAACAGCTTTGAATGTGTTTCTGTGTTGCTACACAAAATGCTACACAAGCAGACGCAAAAAGGCTAAGTATCAAGCTTTTTGACACAATGTTAGGTGTGAACATCACTCTTAGTGGTGAAAACAAGACTAATTAACTAAATTTTGGAAGCTAATCTGTTAAAATCCTTTCAATCCTTTACAATTCCCATTGTAACTAACCCAAGACCAGTAGGGCTGACTTTAAGGCTGAAGGGTGCCTGTTGGTGTTGGTATGATACGTCAAATGAATATCCTAAGCCATACTTCAAACGTCTATTGACGATCTAGAAGAACGTGATTTTTTCAAGTGCAGCTACGAACTTATAGTATGCAGACGGAGTAAACATTCAAACAAAAATATCTTTACATTCGACCTTCTCAAGGTGTCAAATGAGGTCTTTAAGTTCAAGCAGCTCTTCACTGTAAGCTTAGGCTTTGTTTTCCGATTTTCGTCCAGGCTGAAGTCTCGGGCCAAGCTGACGGATGGGACTACACGGACCGCTCGTATTTTTAGGCGCTGTGTCCACTGAGAGACGCGGGAGAGGGTGTGCGAGGCAGGGAAAGGTGACCTGCTTTCACGATGATCGATTGTCTCACCTGAGGAGCTTTTCTTTCTTTCTTTTTTTTCCCTGTTCCAATGATGATTAAGATGAGCGTAAATAAAAAAGAGAAAGAAGGAGCAGTGTCGCAGAGGAACATTGCAACGGCAAATTTGGCACACCGTGCTGACCTGTTTTTAAGCACTGGAGCTGCTTCAAGTAAAATAGATGAATTAAGAGAGTGTACAAAAAGAAAGGAAGAAGAACAGCTTTTTTCCCCACTATCTCTGCAGACTTGGAAATCCTTGGTGTAAGGCATAAAGTCGTGATTACGAGGGACTTTTGAGTGAACGGAGACGTCTCAGTTGTAATCCCTTTGCAATCGCCAACAGTTGACAATAGAGAAGATCTCTGCTCTGTTGCTTTTCTGAAGCAGGGGAGGGGCTCCGGTTTATGGCCGATGATTCTGGAAGACGTTCCGAGGGGCTTTCCCTCTGCATCTGTTACATGCCTGCCTAACATGACCACAAGAGGACACCATAGCTCAGCCTCTCTCTCTCTCTCTCTCTCTCTCTCTCTCTCTCTCTCTCTCTCAGGGGGAAACGTTCAGCAGTCTGGTAGATTTATTCGGGTAATTGATGGCCAAACTGATGGCGGCGATGTTCTTCAGAGCCTGCACAATAAAACAGAGAAAAAGGAAGGGGGCACAAAAAAGAGAAAGAAAGGGAGGGGAAGAGGAGATCGACAAGGAAAAGTAGGGAGAGAGAGATGATTAAGCAAAGTATAGCAGGCAATTCATCAAACTGTTTCACACACCTGTGGTCCTCAGAACCCAAGAAGAAAAAACAACCACTCAGTAATCAATGACGCACACACACACACACACTTGAATTGTTTTGTCATGATGTCTACTTCAGCTTTTTTTTTTCAAGGCAGGAATAAACAAAAACACAATTTGCTGATGAATTAGAGTGATAAAGAGCACTCCCTGTTTTCGGTTCTAAATCGCATGCTCTGCACATTAAAAGCTGGGGACAGAACATCACTGCCATCCTACACACAAACACACATACGACCCTCTTCACACCTCTGCTGATCAGATGTGAGCTCTGCTACACCACACAGGCTAATATGAGCTAATTACTAAATGCATTAGAGAAAACGACAGCCCACCCACACACATTCATTTGTTTTGATACAATGTTAGCATGATGAGCACTGGTACAGGGCAGGAGGTAAGCCCACTCCGGGACATTCAATCCATAGCCTGGGTAAGCAACACCACATCATTTGAACGAGAGGCCTTTGCGTTACTGTGATTTTATCACAAGGAAGAAAGTTGTAGTTACTCCGCTTCACATCATGTCAAAAACATAACAAAATAAACTTCAGAGCCTGGAGTGGCTCAGTGGGCTAAGATGCTGACACTATGACCAGAGGATTGAGTTTGAATCCCGGTCATGCTGTTTGCGATCGACAGCCGGGGCTGAGAGAGCAAAAATTGGCCGTGCTCTCTCTGGGTGGGTAGATGGCGCTCTCTCCTTATCACTTTCACACTACAATGTCTGCTGGCTCAGGTGTCTACTGATTGGTCCACTGGTGCTGGGATTCCTGCGCTTTCCTCTATGCGCGTTGGTTCCTGAATGATGGTGTATCAGCTAGGGGTGTCCCGATCCGATATTGATATCGGATACAGGTCCGATAACAGCCATAAAAACATTATCGGATTTTATCGGCCAGCATAAAAAATCTCCGATAAAAGCGCTCCGATATAAGCAGTCAAATCCAGTAGTCCGCTTACTCCACTCCAGCGTTTATATCCAGCCGCGAATGGATCCAGCATGCAGACCCCACGTGATCACAACAACAGCTGGCTAACGTGAAAGTAGCCAAAAAGAGCAGCGATGTCGGCAGCGTGGCAGTATTTTTCGGTCAAATCTGAAAAAGACGTTACAGCCGAGCGCAAAATCTGTAACGATGTATCTTCGATGAGATACTGGAGGAGAGCAGCACAGCAGCAGGTCCTTCTGAGCAGATCACCAGGGGCAATCATTGAAATGGAGAGCTACCTCTGTGAGGCTCCTATTGAACGTAAGAACAATCCTTTACATTACTGGAGAGCAAACCAAGCACGATTTCCCACTCTGGCAGCAACAGCTGCCAAGTTCCTCTGTGCTCCTTGCACAAGTGTCGAGTGCGAAAGGCTCTTCAGCTCAGCATCTATATCATTGAGGAGCACAGGAGCAAGCTGACAGCTCAGGATGCTGAAATGCTCATCTTCCTAAAATAAAATCTGCATATCATGCTTGGACTGCAGAAATCAGAGACTGAGCCATAGTTAGTTAACTGACTAATTAAATAAGTTAAAAGAATTATGTGTTTATTTTGTTTACACTATTGTTTTAGTCAAGACTAAGAACAGAAAAAAAATAAGTGACCTTGCATTGTTGTTTTGCGCTTTAAAAGTATATTTTATTTTGTTGGATTTATTGAGGTTATTTTTCTGGGTCTTCTAATTTATTTATTTTAATTTTATTCAGTTGAATATTCTTGTTTAAGTTTATAATTGATGTTACCCTTTGGGTAATAATAAATGGGTCAGTTTTTCTCATACATGCTGTTGTTGAATATTGTTTTCTGTTTGAAAAATATCACGTTCAAGACTTTTTTTTATTTACAGTACAAAATAAGTCATAAAAGTGTATAATTTGTGCTGATATCGTTATCGGACGATATCGGTATCGGCCCTTCCTCAAGGTTGCCATATCGGTATCGTATCGGAAGTGAAAAAGCTGTATCGGGACACCCCTAGTATCAGCAGTAGTTGGAAAATAGGCGGTGGTTGCATTACAGGCATGGGAGGAGGCTTGTGCTTGGCTTCACCCTCCTAGAGTCAGGGCCATTGCAAAGTGATGGGGAGAGCACCTAGATGTGATGGGGAGAGCACCTCCACTACCTACATTGGTAGTGGAAAAATTGGCAAAATATTAGGAAAAAAAATTATAAATCACATTAACGCATGACCTCTTGTGGCTTATTCCTTTAATAACCATATCACATAACATGAATAAATAAAACCGTAACTGAAGTTATGTTTGACTCGATTGCTTGAAACTGAATAAAAGCTGGGAAACTTTCAATGTGTGACTCGCTGTGTAAATATGAGATAAAGCAGTCGGGTTAGTTTTTCTAGTTTCTAGCTGTATACGTGCTCTGGTGTGACTTGCTGTGTTTAACTCATTATTTTTCCAAAAGTGCTATGTACAGTTATTTAAAAAAAATTGGTTGCCAAATATTTAGTGTATCACTATTTACATAAAATAGTTTGTTTAAATTATTGGTATGGTATTGCTATCAGCTACCACCCATCATTAATTATTGATTATCAGACCTGAAAATTCCATATTGGTGCATCTGTAACTACCTGTTGTTGTTGTTATTATTATTATACTATTGTGCAATCAGGATTTTCTTAAGCTAACCCTGAACTTTAACTTAAGAGACTTCTCCACAGGAAGCAAGACACAGGTCACATTTGTTACAGGATTGATCAGATTCACCCCCATAGACCTGATTGCTGTTCTTTAAAACCTGCACCTCCTTCCTGTTCCACTGTGCAACTGTTTTATTCTTCTTTTTTCGGCAGCCAAACTGAATTAGACGAGTACTTGCAGTGATTTATGTAACCAAAGGCAATTCTGGACCTAGATCGGTTTGCTAGAAATGTCTTCATACTGATGAGGTCAATTCCACACAAGCTCATTACAAAAAGAAAAGGACATTACAGTCCTACTTTCCCAAGACTGACTATTATTAAAGCTGATCTGAGAGGATGAGAATACTGCAATGTAGCGAATGATCATTATTTTGCATGACAGCCCCAATAAGAAAACAAAACGTGTGGAAGAACCTGAGGCTAAATACATTTTCACAGTGACAAGGTTGATCCATGTGCATGATATGAACCTTATACACCATTACAGTGCTGTACAATTATGTTCAAGTATACTATTGCTCTACAAGGTTCATGCTGCTGTTCTGACAGACTGCAATACTCAACAGGAAGTGCAGGGGCATCAGTCGCTTTGTTGCTAAGAAGGGATGCTTCCGGTTCTGTGACATTTGGCAAACAATGAGAGGAAATCATGTGCTGCATGTGTTTTTCCTTGTAATAGGCTAATTACAAGCTAATTTGGGTGGCACGGTGGCTTAGTGGTTAGCACGTTCGCCTCTCATCGCTGAGGTCTTGGGTTCAAGTCCCCATTTGAGTGCAGTTTCCATGCTCTCCCCGTGTCTGCGTGGGTTTCCTCCCACAGTCCAAAAACATGGAGATCAGGTGAACTGGCTACTCTAAAAAATTACCCTGGTGTGTGTCTGAATGTGTTGGCACTAGTGCTCGATGCAGTCCTCCAGGTGGATGGTCGCTTCCGGTTTAGAGTATGCTG
The DNA here is from genome assembly GCA_036984385.1 of Crenuchus spilurus. Taxonomy (NCBI): domain Eukaryota; kingdom Metazoa; phylum Chordata; class Actinopteri; order Characiformes; family Crenuchidae; genus Crenuchus; species Crenuchus spilurus. The sequence goes on from BRDA01010261.1 coordinate 31,450, forward strand.
TGCGCAACTGGCTGGCGCTTCTCGCCGGGGTGTGTGATTGAGTGTGTCAATTGTAAAGCATCCTTGAGTATTATGAAAGGCGCTGTATAAGTTTAACATTAATAAAAAAATAATAATTATAATTATGCCACACTGACAGGAGTTTGTTGAAGCAGGGATGGGGTACAATAAAATACAAGCTATCTGGAACAGAGTATAAACATACAACAAAACTCTTGACACATCCGAACTACTCTTGCATGTTTCTTTACAACTTCATATTCCTAATACAGACAAAAGAGGAGGGAACCAGGTAACTTTACCTGAGTTGTGTGCACAATGAGTTGCTCGTTGGTGGTGAGAGCAAGCAGATACTCCTGAAGAATGCCCTGCTCCTGGTGGACAAAGAAAACAAGCTGTAATTTCAAAAGATGTCCATGTACTTTGTTTGATTCATCAGAAAGTCAAACACTTTCTGTATCATTCAAAAAGGTCAAGATCAAGGGTTAAGCAATAGCCAATATTAACACCACAAGTATCTCTACTTTCACTAACAACAAACTGATTTATTGCCTCTTTAAGCTCTCCGGACAAAAAATTAGTCACAGTGCATGTTTAAGGTGGTAGTAACGAGATGATTGAGCTATAAATACGTGCAGGGTGTGTGATGGGAGTCATAGATTGAGAAGAGGTGGTACAGTGCAGTGAGTGTCTGGCAGGTGTTACTGACTGGCACAAAGGAGTGATTGCTTTTGGGTGCCACAGGCCATAGTGTGAAGGAAGTAGTTACATTTGTACATGTATGGAAGCATACAGGTCTAACCAGCAGTGGTAAAAGTCCCAGTCCACACCCCACATTTGGTCACTTCCCAATCCTCAATATCAAGCTAAAGCTTTCATTGGAAAAACTTGTGTATAAAAATATTTCCTGACTCCTCCCTTTTGTATGCATCCTAGAAAATAAAGTAACAAATCTCTGAAAGCAAAGGATCGATGCTGGACCCGCCCGGAGTTTTGGGCATTGCGCTCCTGAGTGCCCTGTTCTATTAATGGTGCTGTTCTGTACAGATTACACAAGCCATCAGTGATACCACCTTAACGTGGTTGAATGTACTAATTAAAAGTAGTGTCTGAATACTTTTAGAAAGACATACTGGGCCTGCAATCAGTACCAACAGGACTGCAATACTTGTTTTTGTCCATATTGTGCGGCACTGCTTTACAGAGAGATTAGCTCTAAGCAAGATAAGAACTGCTGATGCTCGTGAGCTTACACTGTTTACACTGAGATGCTAAAAGTAGTACTGGGGCAGAAAAATGTCCCTGCAGGAGACATCGTCCTGATTCAAGCCAGACTCCACTTCTTCTTCCAGCTCTCTGGTTATACCCTCCTTTTTAGCAGAACTGCACTGGCCTTAATGCCATCTACGGTAACAAAGCACACAGTTCTCCAAATCTTTCATTTTAGCGTGTCTGAGTGATTCATGCAGCGTTCTCAGCAGTCATATAGTCTTCATTAGTGGACGTTTTAATGTATAGAAGGATGCCATACAAAGTGGTTTGGCCAGATCTGAACCACTGTGACAAAAATGGCAAAAAAGGTAGACGTGAGATGTAATTTCAAGAGGAACATGTTCACTACATTTTTTCAAAAGGCAGTTTTGGTCCCCTGCAGATTTTACCATCCAAAAGCAATGTTATGCTGTATTAAACTGAGACAGGTCAAGCACTAGGACCAAGCGGAAAACGGCCACTCAAGCTTAAGCCTGTTTCCCTTTAGACCGCCCACAAGCTCATTGATTGGCTCTGCCGTTTCTTGCTAATGTGATTGGCCATCCCTGCTGTCACTCCATTTGGTTGTAAACAGCATCTTAGTTGTCCATGTTCACCTACCACTGTAAGTTGTTAACATGTTGTGCGTTTGAATCTGTGGCTGTGTTTGGAAGCTCTTGAGTTGATTATGTTGAAATGTTAATAGTTAACCCACTGTGGTCTTTGGGTCAAATAGACTTGTGTTAACTGCTTAATTTTATGTATATGAGGTCTATAGACCATGCATTCTAAAAATAAGTGTAAATTGGTGGTAATGAGCTGGAGTGAAGTTGACCACCAAGGTGAAAGAGAATTGTGTGATAATTTTATGCTACATGCTTTACAACCAGTCAAACCACAAAGGGAACAGTGAACAGTAACAGTAGAAAACTAGAAGGACTTCTAGAAAAGATTTTTATTCAATGTTCAATTTAATAATGTATTAATATTTAATAATTAATATTCATTTATATTCAAGCCCACCCCCATACTCAAGCCAGTTGTGTTCCCCAACCTCTGAAATTAAAATTTTGTCACTGCTCAAAGCATTGTTCCAACATCTTGAATAAAGTCTCGGAAGAATAAGCAGCAAAGCCTGATAATAGCGCTGATTTCAGAACAAACGCAGGATGAGCAGGTGTCCACAAACTTATGATAATATAGTGTGTTGTGCATGTATGTGCAGTAAACACTTGCTTTGATCTGAAAGCTATGGAGAAGTGCTACTGCCCTCTAATGGCAAGGCATTAAGGCATCTCTCATTTTTCAAGCACACACACAGATGGTTTCTTGGTCAGACGGTAGCAGGTGAACAGCTGGACATGATAAATATACCCTCAGCAAGACAGTGTGAAAGCATGCTCATCTGTGCACTGCTGCCAGAGACAAACCATCAGTCTCACACACACAAACACAAGAAAGATACAGTCATCAACTGTGATGTAAGATGTTTCAGTTCAAGATTAACTTTTGTGAATCTAATCCTGGTGTGGACTGATTAGAACAGTGTGCTTGTGCAGAGAAAATGTGGCCTCTTACCATGGCCTTAGCCTCAGCGATGAAGAAGAGTTCCGTGAGAGCACGGTGCAGAGGCAGAAGGACGGTGATGCTGGTGTGATCCTGACTCACACCGCTCTCCATGGTGGTGAAGAGCTGCCACAAGGGTCTCAATAAGGTCAGATCACAGCCCCTACAACACAAGCAAGGTTTGCTGGTTACTGACCTGATAAAGATCACACAAGGCAGGGCTGGGTGATATATATATAGCAAAACATACTACACAACATTTAGATTTAATACACAGTGGTACCTTGAGATACGAGTTTAATTTGTTCTGTAACAGAGCTCGTAAGTCAGTCAACTTGTATATCAAGCAAATTTCTCCCATTTAAAAAAACTGAAATAGATTTAATCTGTTCCAGCCCTGTGAAACATCCCCAAACCATCCTAAATTATGGACAAAAAGACATGTTTTGAATTAAGAAACACACATATATACACTGCCAATGCATAACAAAATATTTAAATATTTTTATATTTTATTATATTATTTTAGATTTCAATAAATATTAGTGTAAAATAATTTTTGGGGAATTCTCGCTGTAGCATTTTAAATTCACGGGGAATTCAATGAGCGCGGTACTGTGTAGATGCGTACTGCGCGCTGTACAGTAAAATCTCTCTTCTCCCATTTCACTTCAGCATCCGACTGCTGCCAAGAAATTCAGCAACTGAAGAATGGGATGCCATGGTTTGTTCTTTGCAATTCAGTACAAAACACAATTTTCACTCAGAAGCAGCAGCAAGTCTCAATTTCTATGTTCAGGGCTGGTGCGCACATGCAGATGTCTTTCTTCCGGGCGAAATAATATTACCAGTATTTAACATAATTATTGTATGTATGTTATTAAAATTAAATAGGTTTAAGGGTTTAAAACATTTTTACTATCAATTTTTTTCAAAAAGGAGTACAGCGCACAAGGTTGGACTCGATTCTATGGTAGAAAGAATGAGTCTCCCAATGTTCACGACTGGCGCACACTCGGATGATGGGTCTGCACGAAATAATATTAACAGTATTTAACATAATTACTGTATGTATGTTATTAAAATGATCTAGATTTAAGAGTTCAAAGCATTTTTGCAATATTTTTTTTTACATAATTACTGTATGTATGTTATTAAAATTAAATAGGTTTAAGAGTTTAAAACATTTTTACTATAAATTTTTTTCCCAAAACGTATGCAAGGAGGAGTACAGCGCAAAAGATTGGACTTGATTCTGAGGGTAACACGTGAGAAAGAATGAGCTGCAGGTGTTGTGCTGCCCATACTTGACCTTTGAGCCAATGTGCCAACTAGCAGCAGCCACTCGTATCTTGAAAATTCGCTCGGATCTCAAACAAAAATGCAGACGGGGTCGCAGCTCGTATCTTAAAAAAATTTGCATGTTGGTCTGCTCGTATCCCAAGGTACCACTGTATTTAGATGAGAAAGCATCAACAGTGCTAAATATAAAAAATGCCAAAGCTGAGAAAGCAATCATTTTAGCCAATGGTAGCATATTTTCACTGGCTTCCAGTCTATTTTAGGATTGATTTTAAAGCACTGTTAGTAGTTTTTAAAGCTAAAAAATGGATCAGCACCATCATACATTGTTGACTGTCAATCTCTGTATGTTCCAGGCCATTCTTTATGGTCTAGAGCTGCAAGTCTGCTTAAGATACTAAAAGTTAATAAGAAGAGAAGTGAGGAAGCACTTTAGTTTTTATTCACTGATAAAATTGAACAACAACAGAGATTAGACTCAGCATCAGTACTTAAATTTAAAAGGCAGCTAAAGACACTTTTATAAACTCAGTTTATGATTTATTTGAGTTTATTTACCAATTATATTTTATTTTAATCAAATCATTATTTTATAGTTTTGCAGTTTTTATTCTGTAATTTCATTTTATGGTTTTATTTCATAAACTTGTATTTAACTCTGTTGTGTGAGTAGGCATGTCACGATAACAAAATTTTCAAGACGATATATTGTCCCAGAAAGTATTGTGATAAACGATAATATTGTCATTTTATATTATATTATATTTATATTATAATATTGTCATTTTAAAGTGCCACTATAGAAAATGTTTTTTTTCTGAGCTCCCCAAAGGAGCTTTAAGACAATGTGCCATAACAATAATATTATAGTAGTATAATAATACAATTACACCATTTTAACATGAAATTAACTATTTATTATTAAGAACAGACATTGGGTTTACAATATAAAACATTTTAATATCCTAAATAAATAAAACAAATAAAATACAACCACACTTGTACTATGTGGGTTCTGAGAAAATTGCACAACATATTAAACAGACTTTTAGAACAAAATAAACTCTTTGTTAACAAAAAGTGCAAAGGGATATTATATAAGGCTGGAATGGCAGTTTGGGAGATGTATGTTTTCTTTGGCAATTCATACTGATTGTCAAATTTTTGCAACATGTTTATAAATGTTGTTTTTTCGACTGTATTTAACAGCAGCATCTCTTTGGCTATATAGCGAGTTACACTATCCGTGAGTGTGCGCTATCGCGTTTATATTTACACGGCCAAGCAAAGGCGTCTAAAATAATCCGCCTGACGGGAAGACCCCTCTCCAGCTGAGGTTTTTGTTTTTAGCTCAGAAAGTTTGGCTGGATTGTTGTGCTTTAAATCGGATCTCAGGTTAGATGTATTGCCAGCTTTCTTTGCCACTGTTTTAAAACAAAGTCAACATACCGGCTCATTCGGGTTGACGGGTTCGCCTCGCTCATTTGGCTTAAAGCCAAAATACTCACACACCGGAGCCGTGGAATGCCGCTTTGAAACCAAGTCCATCTGGACTGGACTACTCTAAACGTTCTGGCTGGAGCTGTGTAGTTTTGAGAAAGTTCTATTAGCCTCGAATACGTTCGCCAGCTAACACATCGCCACCTGTGGCAGTCTCCACTGTGTAGAGGCACCGTTGCATAAGCGCTGCGTGGACTGCACTAATTTCCTAGCCGATAGATGTCGTGGTCTGATCACAGATTCATCGTCGTGAGACAGAGAGCCGGCAAAAGAGCAGCACAGCGTGACTTGCTGAAATCTAGCTGCGGTTCATTCTCATGTAAACAAACTCACGCAGAAACCCAATGGCCATTATCGACGTCGACAAAAATGATCGCGGTTAAAAAAAATGATCATGTGATAAGTCGATAACGTAATTATCGCAACAGGCCTATGTGTGAGCTACATTTATGTATGAAAGGTGCTATATAAATATTATTATAGCTTCTTGAAACCACCAGTGTTTACAGTTTTGCATTCCTCACTCTTACAGCTGATCAGTAACTCAGCCAGTTTGCAATTTTTATGTAGCTACTAGATAATAACCTTTATACTCTAGAAGAAGCTCAAATATCTCTTAAGTACTACTTAATGTTGTAAAACCTTTTAATTCCTGACTCCACCGTTTCTCTTTCACATTAGTGAAGTAAACCCTATAGCACTCATGCTAGCACATATCCACTATATGCCTATGTCCCATGATGCTTTGCACAAAATGTGTGCTAAACTTCCAGTAAACAGCTGTACTGAAGCCTTTAAGCTCACCCAACAACCTGTGAGAGCACAACATGAGAAAAGAATGAGATCATTTTTTAAAAATAGGTTCACACACACACTCTCACACATGCATACACACCAGGCGGATTGTGACATGGTGTCCAAACACACCATGGAAAACATGCAAATCGTCGCACTGGCATGTGACCTTGTTGTCATGGCAACAATCAAGGGCGGAAGTATGAGGCCAGTGTTTTATGCAAAAAGCTTTTAGGTCTCTCTCACACACACACACACACACAACTTTAAATGAGGTACTGAGTGCACCTCCCTGCAGTCTGATCAGGTTTCTTTGGCTAAAAAGTAAATTCTAATCTGAGTACTGAATGCTAAACTGAGTACAGGAGCTTTTAATGTAAAGTAGTTTACATGGAAATTTGTATCAGACTACAGTCCATGTGTAACAGCCTCATACAGTAGTACACAGGCAAACTCGACACAAACATTTGTGCAGACTGGGCACAGCTTTAACCACCACTCTACCCCGTGTGGAAAATTCACAGCCTACTGCTAAGCCCAGATCTGATTTTTGGCCGATCCAGAGTGAATCCGAATTGATTTCTGATCCATACTCTGCCCACTCAAATCAGTTTCCATGATTCTGCATCACTGAATTTAACAACGCAACAAACCACCATGTCAGATCCAGAGTGTAAGGATTCTACTTGACTGGGCGGCAAGTTTCAGTTGCTGACATCATGGCATTTCTGTCTCCAAGTCTTCATGACAACTCTTTTTCTGAGGTCCTCAGAAATCTCCTTTGTTCATGCCATGATACACTTCCACAAACGTGTTGTGAAGAGATGTTTCTAAATGACTGCATCTACAGTGTGTAGAGCTTGAAAAGTGATAATTCAGAGCAAGAGAGAGAGAGAGAACATACCATTGAGAAGGACACTGCAGTATTCGTAGCAGCAGGTGAACAGCCTTGAGCCGCTGGTTCCCTGTCTGACGACAGGCCACGCCCACCTGCCATTCCCAAATGTCAGTCAGTGGGAGGTGGGCAAGAGCTTGTTCATCAGCCAACATCTGCTTCAGGATCTCAAAACCTGGGGTCACAAAAAATGAAATGAACATGCACGTCAGGCTCATAGTGAAGACAGACATCAACCGCATCCATAGAATGCTGCTCCTTCAGCTGTAAAAAGTAAAAACCCAAATCTATCTCAGTAACTAGTGAAGATGGGTGCAAAAAATTACCCCATGATTGTGAGATTGAGCAAGTTGGAATGTGGAAACACACCAGCAAGTGTCTGGTCCTGCTCACCACAGTCCATCAGATTCTAGCCAATGAGAATGAGGCTCTGACATCACATTCTCTGCCCTTAGTGATACATGACATTGACTCTCTGCAATTCTTTGGGAGTTGATTCAATACCACCATCTCTCAGGCATCAGGGCAAACAGCACCAAACACCCACATTCAGGAGTTCTAACCCAGACTACAACAGAACAAAACAATTAACCAGTACTAACCAGGCAGAGATGGGTATACCCAGAGTCACTTTAATTAAAAAAGGCTTCAAGTCTCTTTAAAATCAGCAGAAATCGTGAAGCTGAAATTACCTTATTATATGAATTTCATACCAGCTGCTGGATCGTAAGTCCTTCACCATTTAAAGTGGGACAGGAAATTCTAAACTTGCCTGCTTACAACAGTCTGTATTAATCCCACTTTACAGACCTTAGTTGTACTGACCCAGTTTGAAAAACAAAGTTATCACACACATACAGGTTCTGTTCTCTCTCTGCCTCACAAACACAAAAGCCAAGTTCTCAAGCAGCAGGTGCAGATACTTAGATGGGGTGGGATTCATTATATTGAGCCACCTTATTACACAATAAGGGGATCACAACTCTTAACTTCTTGAATTTCATGTTATCAGACCTAGATTGCCCTCATTTCAGAGTTTGTGGGTTCATAGGCTCTCCAGAGAGTCAAATATAGTTCTTTTAAAAATGCCCTCTTTAATGATCAGTTATTGGATCTGAAAATGACATTGCTGCATCTCTAATGTATGTATATATATGTATATATCATATGTATATGATTGTGAATCAGTTTTACCTGCTGTTGTGCAAATGGAACAGACAACAGGTAGAAATGAGGGGCAATTAGCAAGACAACCTCTATACAGGAGTGGTTCTACAGGTGGTGACCACAGACCTTTTCTCTGTTCTCATCCTTTCTGGCTGATGTTTTGGTCACTTCAGCATTTTGTCAGTTCTCTCACCATAGAGGAAGCATGAGGCGATGTCTACAACCCACAGAAGTTGCTCAGGTAGTGCAGCTCATCTAGGATGGCACATCAATGAGAGCTGTGACAAGAAGGTTTGCTGTGTCTGTCAGCACAGTGTCCAGAGCATGGAGCAGATACCAGGAGACAGGCCAGTACACCAGGAGATATGGAGGGGGCTGTAGGAGGGCAACAACCCAGCAGCAGGACCGCTACCTCCTCCTTTGTGCAAGGAGGAACAGGAGGAGCCCTGCAAAATGACCTCCAGCAGGCCACTAATATCCATGTTTCTGCTCAAACTGTCAGAAACAGACTCCATGAGGGTGTTATGAGATTTTGAGTATGATTCCAAATCCAGACCTCCAAAGGGTAATAATTTAGATTTACATTTTTTATGTTATTTTGTTCTCAACGCATTCCACTATGTAATAAATAAAGATTTTCATCTGGAATATTTTATTCATTGAGATCTAGGATGTGTTATTTTAGTGTTCCCTTTATTTTTTGAGCAGTGTGTGTGTATGTATGTATATACGTATATACATATACACACACACACACACACACACACATATATATGGCATTGATTAAAATAACGGGTAGATATATCTAAAATATATATATAAATGGCATTGATTAAACACCTGAGGTCCCTACACCTACCTGTACATCAGAGGTGATACTCTCATACACTGCACTCATTAGCCTATATGGTAGCTTTACAGCTTTTTGCTTCATTTTTACATATTCTTTTTGTTTTATACATTATTTTTATTATTATTAGATTTAGATTCTATTAAACTTTTTTGTCAGTGTGATCGCACACAACGGAATGTGACCTCCGCATTAAACCCATTCGTGCAGTGAAACACACACACACACACACACACACACACACTAATGAACACACCAGGCTGTGAGAACATGTGCCTGAAGGGGTGGGCAGCTCCACCCACGGTGCCCGGGGAGCAGTTGAGGGACCAAACAAGCAACCTTCCATTCACAAGACCAGATCCCTATCCACCAGACCACGGCTGGTACTGGGTACTGAATTGAATCATGAACATTTTTAATATGTAATTTATCACAACAGCAATAACATCACACTGCCTAGTCTTGGCATACAGTAATTTTGCTCCCTTCATCAATTACATTGGTTTGATAAAGAAGCAGAGAAAGCATTACATGTTCTAACTTTCCACCAGTCACCCTCAACGGCCACAGAAAGCCTGGCTTTGCAAAGTTTAGTTTCATTCCTCTCTTTAAGATTAATGACTTCATAGTTCCTTACACAAACTATCTGATATTCCTGGACACAACCATAATTTCAACTATAGGGCAGAAAGGTACATGGCTTAATTAATTTGGTAATTAAGAGTGATGGAGGCACAGGTGAGGAGTGTGCACCTGCTCCTGCCCAGCTACAGACTAAAGTAATCAATCATGCAGATTCTTGGCATGAACACCATCTCTGTCTCAGACAGTACAGGATATACTATAATCTCAAGGGTCAGGTAAGGAAAAATGTACTAAAAGTGTGTTAAATATCACTAAGATTGTTACCAATATATTTCCCAAAAGATGCATCAAAGAAATCATGAATGAATGAGTTACTGACCAGTCTGGAAGCGTCCTCGATGGCCTCCAGTCACAGTGAACTTGTAGCCCCACTCTGTGTTGCTCATGTCTGATATGAACCTGTAGTAAAGAGTGTCCCCTGCAGGAGTGACAGAAAACAGTAAAAACCATGTGAACAATGCTCTGTCTGTATCCCATGAGTCTGTATACAATTAGTGTCATCAGCTAATAAATGTAAATCAGAGAAAGCTGAATGTCTTGCATCTTATAAAAACAAAGGGTCTCAAAACCTAGTGAGCTCTATACCTGCATCCTCAGCCATTAAGGCAATCCTACAATGCAAAGCGGTGCAGCGTAAGCAGCAACATGATTTTTAAATGTAAGTTATGCTTATATATAATTCTACTAAAATTACAAAAAAAAAACAGTAGATCTATGGTGGAGATATGCTGACAGCTTAGGTAAGTAAATGCCGGTGGGCGGGATTAAGTGATGTCATCTTTGTCTAAATACAGCATCTCATTTATCTGTCTTCATAAAGGTGGATATTGGTTAGAACACTGTCTACTTAGACATCTCACTAGGTATTGAGAGAGACCTGTTGTCAATACTGGGTAACAATATACTATAGACTGTCAATACCTAATGAGCTGTTTATTTTTATTTTATTTTTTAGATGCACTAGCACTTACAGCATGTATTATCTGGGAAATGAACACTGAGTATTTAGGCAGAAGCTGCTATTGACACACTGTAGTCACTAGATGGCACTGCCGACATAAAGCAGAGAGTTTGGTCAAATGCTCAGTGCGCAGACAAAGTGTTTTATTATTACCCCCCTGGAGTTTGAGGGTATTTCAGACACTGTAGTCTGACGTGCCCTGACTTTTTACAAATGACACCCATCTACAAATCAACCCCCAAAGTGTTACACAGGCTTTTGTTCAGCACAAACTCAGGAACAACAGTGTTAAAACAGTAAGAGTCATAAATCTATATTCTAATTAAATCTGTTCTAAACTTAGACTTTCCAAAAACCTATTTTCAGATGTGCAGATATATTGTGAAAAAACACTAAACATTTCTAGCTAAGACTTTTGAGCTCAGAACTGAATAAACAGAGGTGTTGGCTACACACTGGTCATTACAGTTTTTAGAAATTGTAAGGGGTTTTATTTCTAAAGCTTAACTAATGTGAGGTGACCATTTTACTCATTCAGTGGTTCCTAAATTTAATATTTATGAGATAGAAGTGAGATGTCTTTGTTCATGTTCCCATTCCATGGCCACTATTCCACCAATTCTATGTCTGGAATTACCATGTCATTATCATATGAATGACAGATCGCGTCATTTGGCAGGAAAAATGCACATCTGTTATTTAAGTGTTTTTATGGAATTTAGGTTTTGTTCCTACAGGCGGGAACACCGACTTCAGAGGGTTAACCTTCAGCAGAGTTGGGGATAGCATCCAAAAACTGAACTCAAGTAACAGCCCCATGTGTGTATTATTAGATCATTAATTTTATTATTATTGTTATAAGATTCCTGGTCTTCTCTCCCTTGTTTATCTCCTCACTAGTGGAATTCTGAATAAATAAATAAACAGCTTGGCTTTTTATGTGATGTCATCAGAATACTATGAATAAATGGTTAAGTCAGCGAATTTGAATAATATATTTTTATAAATAAAGCATCAGGACATCTCAGCTCTAAAGCTGGTAAACAGGATCCTGAAATATCATTAATATTGGCAACAAATGCTGCCCTGGACCAAAATGACTTTAATAGACATATCAATACACATCACCCATCACTTCCATTTAGCAAAATGATAATTACATCATACACAACACTGCTCACCTTTCCCTGCCATGTACTGCATTTTGTACTTTTATTTTAAACTTCTGCAGCTGCTCACCTGGAATCTCCACATCTGCCCATTTCTGAAAGGAGCCACTGAAGGTGTGCAGGTCCTGCTGGAAGTCAACACTGCTGGCCAGCTGGAGTTCATCACAGCCCTCTTCAGTGTGGCAGCGAGAGTCAAACTTCACTGACAGATAAAAGGCCCCAGGGATGTGTACCTTATCCTACAAGAGGAGACACAGAGGGAGGTGTGAGATGTGGTGCTGGAGCTGGAGGTTAGAAAAAAATGCTGACAGTAGAATGTCTGAATATAACATGAGGTTCAATGCCATGCAATCATGTTTTCACTTGCAATCCAGAACGACAAAGAAAAGCTTCTGGACAAAATAGCATATTGTGATTGTACCGATACATATTTGTGATTGGCAGTGAAAGGCCGGATTTGTTAGGATGTTTATACAGATTAGTTATAGGCTTATTTACATTATCAGTGTGAAGGCAGATACTGCAGTAACTAGGATGGTGTACATTTACATTTACAGCATTTGGCAGACGCTCTTATCCAGAGCGACGTACAACAGTGCTTTAATTCCATGTATTGACTCAGTCGTGCGGGTTCCTCCTCTTCAACATTTAATGGATCCGACCCTTTCTAACTCAGGATGCCACCCAGGTGCTTGTCCAGTCTCTTGTCATCTCAAGACTTGACTAACGCAACTCGATCCTGGCTGGTCTTCCTATGCGAGCCATCAGGCCCCTGGAGCTGATCCAGAATGCAGCTGATCGGCTGGTCTTCAATCAGCCCATCACTGGGCACATACACAAGAGTACCCAATTCACATGACTTCCATGTTTTTGGACTGTGGGCGGAAACCCACGGAGACACGGGGACATCACGGTAATTCCACTCAGGGACTCAAACCCAAGACCCTGGTGCTGAGAGGCAAGTGTGCTAACCACCAAGCCAAGCCAAGCCAGCAGACATTGTAGTGTGAAAGTGATGGGGAGAGAGCACCATCTACCCGCCCAGAGAGAGCACAACCAGTTTTGCTCTCTCGGGTCCCGGCTGTCGATGGCGCATAGTGTCAGTGTCTTAGCCCGCTGAGCCACTCGGGGCAGACACCTTTCTTTGTTTTAATGTTGATACTGTCTGAATAGTAAAATGTACTCAGAATTAAAGGATTTCTGATTTTCATGAGCTATCAGCCAAACTGATCAACAGTAAAATAAAAAGCTTGAAATGTTTCTTTATGTGTAAAAAATATGAAATGACAGGCACTGTATTGACTGTAGTACAGCTCTAAAGCTCACTTTCAGAGTCATCCTTTCAATAGCGGCAGTGTGAGTAACACTGGCATACAGTTTGTACCTCAAAGTTGGTGTTGTTCTCGTACGGATGTTTGGACTCCCGGACCTGCACGGCCATCCCAGGTTCCTCCATGAACTGACACGCCGTCAGAGACAGACTACCCAGCATGCTCTGGCTGCATCCTTTCAGCACTTTCTGCAAGATCTGCATCAAAAGACGTACAGTCTCTTTAAATTAACTTTAAAAGTGAAAAACTGTAAACTTTTAATGTAAGATAATGTAAAGAAATTGTAGTGCATGGAATATTGATGCTTCAATTCAACTTTAAATGCTTATACCATGTAAAGGGTATCCTGCTTGGGGAAAAATAGAAATGCATGGTTTTCATAATCCAGTAACAATAGTAGTGCATCTTTCAAAAATTTGAACATGATGAAAAATGTTCATTTTATAAAAAAAGTTAATTCAAAAAGGTAAACCATCATATTTTATATTCATTATATATGAAGTGATATTCAAAGCTTTTTTTGTTTTAATGTTGATACTATTTGAATAGTAATTTATTTTATAAAAAAATAATTAAAATACATATTTTTAATTTTGGAAAATATATTTATTCAGTTTTTCTGATTTTCATCAGCTATAAATAATATTGATCAACAGTAAAATGAAAAACAGGTAATGAATTAACATATTAATATAATGAAATGTTAATTAAACACATACTGAACATAAAATTTTTTTCTTCAATTTAGTTTTTTTTTTCAATTTAACTTTTTCATATAATTTTATTTTTTGTTGTTGCTCTGTAAATACTTTAGCACATATGGAGAGAGAACATTAAGTTAAAAGTATATTTTGAGCTACTGTAAATTTTAGAAAAAGGATAAAAGTTATTTGATATGAGCAAACATTTTTATTCATTTTTTTACCCTCCAATGCTGGAATGGTCAATCAACCCACCCAATCACTTGTAATGTCTTTGACTCTAGGAGGGTGAAGACTAGCACAGGACTCTTCTGATGCATGTGAAGTCAGGCTCCGCCTCTTTTCCAACTACTGCTGCTAAATCATTGCTGGGCAGCCAACATGCTCGGAATGCCCAGCTCTGATACCTTCGCTAACAGATACCTGAGCCGGCAGACATTACTTAGTAGTGATGGAGAGAGAACGCCATCTACCCACCCAGAGAGACCACAGCCAATTTTACTCTCTGCTGATGACGAATCATAACCGAGATTCAAACTCATGGTCTTAGTCTGCAGAGTCACTCCTCACTTACCTTCTCCCACAACGCCTTCTCCTCTAACTGCATGAGCATGTCCAGGATGTAAGCCATGTGAGATGCTCCACTCAGTTCCAGGTCCTCTTCCCTGATGGAGGCTCCAGTGGGCCAGTCAGCCAGGAGAGATGCCAGGACATGGCGGGCATACAGGATGGCAATGGCCTCGTTAACTTTGAACAGGTACTGACGCACAGACTTGTTGCTGCGCGCGTCCAGTTCTTTGTGGAGAAGAGCTGAGCTCTTGGTGCGCCGCTGCTTGGCGTAACTCAGTTGAAGGTCACTCTCTGTGATGGTGATCAGCTTCTGAGTGACCATGTTGGTCTCCTCGGTAGCCTTCTCACAACGGCTGGGCTTTGACTAAGGAAAGATGGAAAGTGAATGTAAGAGATGTATGGTTAAAGGACGAGCCTAAGGCTGTGTTCAGACTGGTTGGATTTACTTGTCTGCACACCACAAGTCGATCTGTTTGGGCTTCAGTGGTAACAGTGCGTACGTCAGTAATTACAGCCATGCTGGTAACATGGCTTGAGAGTTGCCAAGTTGGCTGTTTTCCTGCAACATTGCAGTATTTATCTTAATGAACTCATGGATAATAATTCAGAGATGTTAGGGTGTTGGTTTTTGGACTACTTTAAAAATATACAATGACCACCAAAAACTCTTCAGAGTCATACAGTAGAAAAATAATACTGTTGGAGATGCCTTAAGTACACTTTCTAATATTAGAAGGCCCTAGTGGAGGGATCTGAAAACATAGATTAGAGACTAAAATAAGATTTTAAAGTAAGAAAAGCAATTATTATTTCATCAAACAACTGTGATTAAACTCTTTAGATTTTGGGTTAGTTATTAGTTAGTGTGTAGTTATTAGTGTGTATGGCAGCTTTCTGTCAGAGAGTAGACTGGAGAGTTTTTCAAGACCTGGCAACCTGGAAATTTGTTCCAGAGGCTTAAGATAAATACCACAGTTTGGTGGGAAAACCGTAAACCTTGCAGCTATAAAGCCACATCAACAGAATGCCTGTAGTTAGACACCTACATTGTTACCACAGAAACCCAAGCAGAAAGGCTTGTGGTGTCTGGACAGGCATTTCTAATCTGATCACTTAAAAATGACCAAAACAAATTCGAATTTGCCTGCAGTCTGAACGGACCAATACAGACTTAAAGGGTAATTCCATCAAAAGGTCAAAATTACTGCATAACCGTTGAGATTCTGCATAACAGTATCAGTGTTTAATACAAAACGCTGGTGCTTTGAAGGTTTGTAGATGTAGACATACCACGCAGGGGACGATGATCATGTCCGTGTCCACAGCTTTGGCAATCCGCTCTTGTGAGCGCGGTCGTTTGGTCGGTTGCCACTTCTGCGCCAGGGTCCGGATTGTTTCATCTGTTTTTATTACATCTCCATCGAATCTAGGTGACAGGATTGCATTTAAACCTAATTTTAAATCAATTTTACCCAAAGATGTATATTGGGGATGGGGGGGGGGGGAATTTTCAAAAAGCAGTTTTGGTCCCCTGCAGCTTTTACCATCCAAAAACAATGTTACACTGTATTAAATGGAGACAGGTCGAGCACTAGGACCAAGTGAAAAACGGCTGCTCAAGCTGAACCCTGTTTCCCTTTAGACCACCCACAAGCTCAACGAATGGCTCTGCCGTTTCTTGCTAACATGCGATTGGCCATCCCCGCATCACTCCCATCTGGTTGTAAACAGTGTCTTAGTTGGCTGTGTTGACCTGCCACTGTAAGTTGTTAACATGTTAGATGTTTGAATCTGTGTCTGTATTTGGAAGCTTTGAATGAGTTGATTATGTTTAAATGTTAATAGTTAACCCTTCTGTGATGTTTGGGTCAAATTAACTGCTGATTTTATGTATGAGGTATGATTTTATGTAAATGATGTCTATTGACCATTCATTACAAAAATAAGTGTAAATTGGTGGTAATGAGTTGGGAGTGAAGTTGAAGGTGAAACAGAATTGGGTGATAATTTTATGCTTACATGCTTTTACAACCAGTCAAACCACAAAGGAACGGTGAACATAACAGTAACAGTAGAGAACTAAAACTACTAGAAAACACAGTGAACTGAAAGAATTTGAGTTTTATTAAATGTTCAACTTAATAATTTATTAATATTGAATAATGTACTCAAATTGTATTATAAATATTAATAGTAATTTTATACTTTATTAATAATAGTATTAATAGTTATTATAAACTACTATTGATGATATTTTTAAATAATGTACTAATATTTATTAATAATATTTTAATTTATGTTAAATTTATGTTAAGCCCACACACACAAAAAAGGCATTTTCACATTCATCATTAATTTGGTACATTTGCTCAAGTGTGTGATGTATATAAAATAACAAAATAAATGATAATAATGAAAGTTTGCTGGGATAATGAGCCCCTTCCCCAAACAAGCCCAGAATCAGTCCTGGGTGCAGACTCAGGACAAGCATCTACAATGTGTACTGAGCTTTAAATCAGGTGTGTTTGAGCAGATAATCACCAAACTGCACAGCAGCTCTGCAGCCCTGGAGCTGAAGACCAGTACAACAGACATGATCACCAAGTTAGCATTTTCCCAGGTTTAACATGCCAGGATGGTATCCAAACTTTTCAAAATACTTCTGTTTTATGCATTAAAGCACACCCATTTGGAGAAGATGCTTAGAAGATTCCTCACCTTTTCTGCACCTCCAGGAAGAAGGAGTCAGTCCTCTTCATCTGCAGCTCATACAAGGCCCTCAGGATGTGCAGGGGAGCATTTAGGGCATCATGAGTAAGCTGTAAGCACACAAACAGTTGGAGATGATGAGGCATAAGCCTGGCTGGCTGAATCACTGAGGTGCAATTAGTGTGAATTTCCAATAGTACTGACAAATCCACACCCTTTACAACTACAGAACATGCGTGTATGTCCACATTTCAACTCCTTACTAGTCTAATTAGTTTCATAGTTGTTACTGCACAAGAAGACCCTCTGGAGTCGGTGGCATATTAATGAAATTCTGCAAAAAGACTTGCATAACTCCACGAGATTTTATCCTTGAAAGAAAACGAAACATAACTCGGAAACCTTATAGGGCCTACTGTTCAAATATATATAGCTTGAATATATTTTTAGCTATTTGTGAGAAGAGCTTAAATAAGCAGCGGCACATTTTTCAGAACGAGTCAGACAGCGGAACATTTTTTCCTGCCAAATGACATACTTAAATAAAAAACAAAACAGAATCAAATGAGGGTGAACATTTGGATTTTTGCAATGCACTGAAGTAGTGTCTTAAGAATAAAAATCATGATATGATAATGACATGGTAATTCCGGACATACCATTGCTGGATTACCGGCCATGGAATGTGTGGAATGTGAATCTGAACAAAGAACTCAACATCTTTCTAAAAACATCAGACTAAATACATGAAATGTTACCATTTAAAATATTAAAAGGTTTGTTGCCAGAACATAATACTGTAGCGTCCGTCTGGACGCATTGAAAGGATGGACGAGAAAGACATTTATGTCGTTACTTTATTGTTGAAACTTACGATTGCTGTCGGCTGCAGCCACTCCAAAATAACAGGTTAGAAAGCAAACATGCTAACAGGCTAATGCTAGCACACCG
>BRDA01010264.1:0-11592 GCA_036984385.1 Crenuchus spilurus
CAGCTACTAACACCTCTGTTTTACTAACATCAGTCTCACTAATACAGGGTTACCAGATCCTCTAATACTCCATCACACATCAGCTACTAACACCTTTGTTTACCAGTTTTACTAACATCAGTCTCACTAATACAGGGTTGCCAGATCCTCAAAACATCCTACTGATTTTGTAACGGAAAGTCACAAACAGAAAGTAGCTGAAAATCTAAAGTTACACATTTCATTCAGCTTTAAAACGTAAATCTTCAAATCTTACATTCTCATTACATTACTTTATTCAGTGCAAAAAAACCTGCAAACAAAGACCTTAAGTTTTACCGGTGACTTTTTTGCAAACCTGGCAACCCTGCACAAATGTGACGCTTTGTTTTAGTGCGCATGCGCGCCGTTTCAGGGACAGATAGGTTGACAGATATAGACTGGGTTTGCAGTTTTCATACCAAATTGGGCTTGTTTGAAAATTCAAGAGTGGCGGGGTGCGTTGTTTTGGGCTACTTTTAAAAAGTCCACACTAAAGAAGTTTGAATACAGAGAGAGAGAAAACTGGGGACTGATAAATCCCTTATAAACAAAATACTAAGTCGTACACTCAGTTCTTTTGCCATTTGCTTCAACCGTGTGACACATTTTGGGCTAGTTTAAGCTTCTGAAGAGCGGCTTTTAGACTGACTTTGGGCTGATATTTTTGTTGGATCTGGCAACCCTGATACAGCTCACATTTGTGAGTGTGAACAGTTCAAACTGCTGAGTAATGTGAACACAGCCTTTATCTCTGCTCTGCAGTCTTAAGTACACCAACAGTAAACACACAGAATATAAAACAGCATCCAGTCTTAAACCAGCTTGTTTATTGGATGTTAAAGGAAAAGCAAGAACCTTCCAGTGCATTATGGGTAATATTGCAGGTGACCGTAAAGGTCTGAACATCTCATTACTGTAATATTCTCCTTCACACTCTTCATGTTTACAACATAAAAGCTTCTCAAACCAGTTAAAAGTGAGCATCTCTTCATTTAGTACAAACTGGACAAAACCGGCTTCATTCATTCAAATAAAAGTATTAAAGCACTAAGTCAGGTCTGAGGCTTTAAGCCGGAGCCGCACTGTGGCCAAGCCCGAGGTTTAAAAACGACAAACGATTGCACATGACTCGGATTCACGTCTACGATTCACTGATTGGTTCTCAGTGTTGCTCCTCCTCTTTTATCTTCTGGCCCAGTTTCTCCAAAACCAGGCTCATGTTGGTGTTCTTGTTGAGTTTGAGGTACAAATCTTTTCGGACTGGGTGGATGCTGAGCCACTCGGGTGCCAACTGGGCCAGCAAGCGAAGATGTTTCTCCATTTCTCCTACAAACACACACCAGCATTAGACCATCAGTAACACGTCTGACAAACCAATAATCTGATCATTTCATCTATTAATGATGAGCCGCGGACCATTACACAGTACTGTGTATATACGTCATGTCAGAACCACTCATCTGAGGCTCAGACGGGCCGACACCTTCCTCTGCGTTAGAGAGGGTAACTGGTCTGCTCTGTAATCTCAGGACGCTTGTGATGCTGACCTGCGCTCAGAGAAGAGCGGTAACTGGAGACCATGCGGCTGCAGGCCACCTCCATGATCAGGGCCGGCTTCTTCTCAGCCACAAACACGTTTCTCAGGATTCGAGCCATTTCCGGCAGGTTGGACATCATGGAGAGGCGCTGCTCTTGCTCGGGGTTCCTCGTCATCACCACCTGCAGCTTCTGAGCCTCTTTAGCTCGGATCTAAACAGGAAGAGGTACATAAGTGAAGAATTCTGACTGTTCAGACTGCAGGACAATCAGATCTACAGCCAATCAGCTTCACCGTGCAGAGGGGGGTGTGATGTCACTCAGGCACTCGGTCAGCATCAGTGACATGAAGACACTTTGAAATCCAATTTGAGCATCCAGATCTGTACAAATGTAACCCTACACCTCTGTATACACTTTAGAGATCCTGTCAATCAGATGTGGACCAGCAGCCTAACGACACTGACAGAAGTAAACTAGAAATGTTTGTTTAGAAACGCTGTGCAGCCAGTGACCGTCATTACACCGTCATTAAGGAGCTGCCGTTTTTGCCTACTGGTTGCCGTGGTGTTGCTAGGTGGCTTCTAGTGTTGCTAAGTGGGGTATGGTTTTTGCAACAGGTTTGCTAGGTGGTTGCTATGGTAACCTAGATGGTTGCTATAGTGTTGCTAAGTGTTTGCCATCACAGGTGGTAGTTTTTTGCTATGGTGTTGCAAAGTGGTTGCCAAGGTAACCTAGCTGGTTGCTATAACATACGATAAACGATTTCACGTTTTAACCGAATAATCACAAAGTAACAATGAACTGAAGTGGCTACAGAACAGCAACGTGACCAAATTAACTATGTATGCAAATGACCAACTGTTCATATTGACTTCAAAAAGGTAAACAGTCATCACTCTGTGACCAAAACCCAGAACCTTAAAACGATGAGAACACTTAACTACTCACACAGTATCAGCACTAAAACTGAGGACTGTGTGTAATTTAGATAAAATAAGCTTTTTTAAATAAACAAACTTTCACCAAATTATAGTTTTATCCTTTGGGCCCCGAGTTTAACCTTAAACTAAGGCACAGAAGACCCGTCCTGAAGGTTTTAGATACGTACCCTCTCCAGCAGGGACTGAGACACCCCCTTTAGAGCGCTGGGGGTCTGTGCTGGGGTCACGGCCTGCTCCGCTGGGGGCTCCGGCTCTTTGGCACAGGCGGCTTCTGCTGTTTTTAGGGCCATGTTAGCCAAAGCCTTCTCCATCTGAAACAGTCCCACAGTCAACATCTGCATGTTCAGATTTAAGCCCAAGTCAGAACCTCTCTAAGCATCCTCACCTTTGGGGTCATGAGGGCGCGAGCTCGGTCCAGCACCTCCTGTGCGGTGCTCAGTTTGTCTGTCTGAGGAGGTCGAGGCAGATCACTGGGCTGGATGTTGGGCACCTCGTCCACACTGAACCGGGGGTGCCAGCGGGTCAGCTTATCATCCGGGACGACCACAGGAGGGTTCAGACCGGCCAGGAACACCTGAAACGGACCAGAAACAGGCGTCCAGATGTTTTTAATGAAGCACACTTAGAGACGGTTCTTCAGTTCTGATTTAGAATTTGTGCGCGCGCGCGTGTGTGTGTGTGTGTGTGTGTGTGTAAAAAAGTACAAAACAAACCTTATGGTGTCTCTTCACGATGTCGAGCAGGTTCTGGTGGAAGGTGCGTCTCCTCTCCAGCAGACGAGTAGCAGACAGAACCGGACCAGCTCCAGTCCACTCTGAGAGAAACACAACGCCGCTGATGAGCTCAGGACTAAGTCCCTGCACTGGTTTAGAGTCTCGACACATTAGAATAAAGTCCATTTAACATTTTAGAGATTTAAGAGACGTCACAAAGCCGGACAGTCGATCTGTTACAGAATTAAAGAGAAAAACTAAACATTCAGCAGATGTTGGCTTCAAATCTCTTCAATCTAGACTAAATCTATTAGTCTTAATATCTACATCTGCGTCAGCCTAAGCTTGTACATCATCCCATAATCCTCAGATCAGAGCACTTCACCTGCTTCCAGCAGCGGCTCCACGGTCAGCTGGTAGGCCGACCTCTTGGCGGTCGTGCTGAAGTTTGGGATGTTGTTCTCCTGCCGGAACACGTAGGCGGAGGGGTACACGGCCTTAATCTGAGCGACGTGAGTCTCCTCAAAGCGCCTGACAAGACAAATCTTTCATTTAATACAGTAAACAGCTTTTAAAGCTCAAGATTTTTATTATTTAAGTGCAAGAGCATCAAAACTCAGAGAACCTTCTGTTTTATACAAACACAGTTTACTCTTTCAGTAGGGTTGTGTGTGTGTGTGTGTGTGTGTGTGTGTGTGTGTGTGTGTGTGTGTGTGTGTGTGGGGTACACGGTGAAGATGGGACAGAAATAAATAAAAGAGCCGAGTGTTGTTCTTACTTGTGCATCATGTCCTGGACGCCCTGCTTGACTTTGGAGAAGGTGACGGTCTCCGAGCGGTTGAACAGCATGCCGACGATGGTGTCCATGCTGCGGAACATCTCTGCTAAGACCTTGTACGTGAAGGGCAGCGACAGGCCGGGGGGGAGGTCCTGAGCGAGTGTGTGGTAGCGCTGATAAGCAGGAAGCTTCTCTCTGAAAGAGAAGAGCCACGTCCTGAACGGGAGGCGCTGGGTACTGAGTGTGTGTAAAGGCTCGTTTATGTTAAGTCTGGAGTCTGTCTGTACTTCCTGTCTGAGAGGACATCTGGACAGAGCTGAGCAGCTCCACTGCACACTGGTCTTAATAATGTGGCTAATCTTTATATGTGTGTTAGCAGTCCGTCCTGCTGTACAGCCGGTCTCACAGGTCCAGTGTGATGTTATTTTGGTTACTGAGACTCTTACCCTCCCTCAGCCGGAGTCTGCTCGAGCTCTTCGCTGGCTCTCTCCTCCTCCTCCTCCTCCTCGGCTTTTCTCTGCTGAGCTTTGGCTGAAAGCTCTCTGGCGCGGTCCAGTCGGGCTTTAAGCTCGGCGAGGGTGGACACCGAGGCCGGTGTGGGCGAGGTGACGCTCTCAGACCGACCTTTCAGCTTCTGCAGACGAGACTTTAGCGCCGCTACGTCTTCTCTGCAGAAGGTTCTCTACAAGAACAGAAAGAACCTCTGTTAGACGCAGAACAGAAGGAGCTCATGTTGCAGTGATGAGTGTGTTTACAGACTAATATCTCCTGTGTATGACGTCCCCGTGTCCCATGATGCCTTGTGTGAAAAGCGGCGCCGCTGGTTTAACACAGTGTGGTTTATTATTCGTCTCTAAAGGACAGAACCGGTGTGTTCTGGTCTTGTTCGGCCTACCTTGGTGCTGGGAGACTGCTTGGCCTTAGCTGGGCTGCTGTGACCACTCTGTGGGTGTAAAGGGGAGGTATCGGTACTGTTCTGGCCCACATGGCCGGCTCTGTGATGGACAGGCTGCGGCGGAGGCTGGAGCTCAGCTGTGGGTAAGTCTGAAGCCTGCATGTAAACATTAAACACTAATCAGTGAAGCTCCCAAAAGGCTGAATCACACCAACATTACCACCTGTCTGAGCTGCGCTCTGCGGCCCGCCGGGCGGCTGTGTTATGCTAATCATCTCCTTTATCACCCGACGACCCTCAGGTCACCTGACCGGGCTGGAACACAAAGAAACTGGAAAGATCACCTCATTCACACCATCTGTCCTCTTATCTCAGACGTAGCTGCTCATGTTCAATCTCCAAATTTAGATTAAGTTTAGAACCACAGAGATGCTAATCAAGCCTTGAACTTAGTCACCTAAACAGCCTCTCTGTTCATCTCAACGCCTTAATGAAGGTCTCAGACTGGTCTGTGTGCTTCAGATCAGTACTGAGTCTCTGTTCAGCTTTAAAGCTCACGAGTCCTAAACCAAGTCCACTAGTCTCAGAGACCTTCATTAACATCTGGGTGAGCTTTGAGAGGCTTCAGATCACTTTGGGGGTCAATGACGGGGCCTGTGTGTGGACAGAAAGTCAATAAATAACCTTTCCTCAGTCTTAAGTGGATTATTTTCTGTTCTGTCTTCACCCTTACATTTAATGTTGATCTACTTTTGTACTTTTAATGGGATTTTCTCTAAATTCCTCAAATTGTACACATTTCTTGATCTGTAAATCTCTTTTTTGTGTAAAGGTGCTTTATAAACTTGCATTTTAATAAAAAAAATCAATCAACTTTCACTGTAAAATACATGATATAATTTAATACATTGTTTTATTTTGTAAATACTCCACGGTTGATTCATATTTTAACAAAATGAAGTACTTTTAGAAATGGCAGCCTCACAGGCTCCAGACTCCAAACCAGGATTTTGTTCCTCCCGCCCGGCTCATGTACTAACCACCCAACAGAAGCTTATGTTTTCATACAGATGGAACGAAATCCCGGACTGGATTTTAACTCTCCCACCCTGCTGTTACACTGACCTGTTGGATTTTAGTGAGTTGCAACTTCTTCCTCGCTGTGCTCTTCCTCTGCCCGGCTGCTGAAGCTGTAGTCTCACCGTTCGGCTCCTTCCCGGCGGCTCTTGGGCGCTTCTTGGCGGTGCTGTGCTGCTCCGCGGCGGAAACAAACAGGGTGGAGCTCAGGTCAAACTCTGCGTCGGTGGAGCTTCTCTTCGGGGTGTGAGGTGTCACTACCGCGGGCTGCTGCTGCAGCTCCACCTCCGCCAGGCCGCTCTCTGAGCTCTCCAGGCGATCAGGAACCGGAGGATCAGCAGTAGCCTCGTCGATCACCCTCAGAAACTCTGCCTGGACGATATTAAGCGGCTCTGCGGAGAACCGGGCGGCGGTTCTGCGGCTGCCCTGCCGGGGCTCCCTTCGCCTTGTGTCCTTCTCAGTCAGCGGCGGCCCCTCCACGGAGCTCACTTTCCGGCCTATCCGATCTCCAGCGACGCTCTTACTGCGAGAAAAGTAATCAGTAACCCGGGGTTGAGCCATTTTCTCCTCAGATGTTAAATAAATTCTAATAAAGATTAAAAACAGCTCAGAGCAGCGCTTATTGTTATTCCTCACAGAACTTCTGCTTCTCTGCAACTTTCCCGCGAAACTCTACCATGTGACCTTTGTAGGCGGGAGCATAGAGACGTTGAGCGCGCTCATTGGTCCGCGCATTGATCAAACAGCGTATGCTCGCCTGGGATTGGACAGAACGCCCATTCACAGATGACGCAACTTTTCATTGTTTTAACTCTTTATGTAAAATTATTTTGCATCGGTTTAATGTAAATATAGCAAATGTTTCAGTAGAAATACACTTAAAAATATGTAATAATTTAAAAATAGTTTTAGCAAGGCTTTAATATTTATATTTTAATAAACACAAAACAAGTATGTTTAAAATTTGATTAATATTGATTAATATAACAATTTTCAGATTGAGTTTACTTTTTTTTCTCTTTGCTGCTACAAGGAGCACACTGTAAAAAAACATCTCTATTTGTACAAAAATAGTAAAAGAGGCAGCAAAAACAATTTAATTAAAGGAAAAGTACAGTGTATGTTAGCTCCAGTGTATTATTTTGCATTTTCACTCACAGAACAAATGTTTTTCATTCAAATGACCTGAAAATGTATTTTGTAAT
The DNA here is from genome assembly GCA_036984385.1 of Crenuchus spilurus. Taxonomy (NCBI): domain Eukaryota; kingdom Metazoa; phylum Chordata; class Actinopteri; order Characiformes; family Crenuchidae; genus Crenuchus; species Crenuchus spilurus. The sequence continues at coordinate 7,170 of BRDA01010264.1, forward strand.
GTTTAATATAATAACACATGTTTACACTTTACTGAACAGAGAGACATTATTATGTAAGTCCATATATGTATATGTATATAACATTCACATAAAACAAAAGTCCTCCTACTGACATTATTAAGCATTTAAATCAGCAAGTTAAGTTTATTAAAGGGAAAGTTCACCTTACTTCACATATGAGCACAGTCCTGTTTGTAAATTACTTGATTAATGTTTGTTGTTATGAGAAGTGTAATCATTATTCTGAGTATGTTTGTCTTTGATTCTTTTATAAACGTTAATTAAAATAATGACATTAATACATAAAATATATACACTTTTACAAATTTAATGCAAAAATAATGATAATTGAAATTCGCGTATATAGAAATATTAAAACATTAGGATACAATAAAAATGTTAAACACGAATATAAATGACAGAATAAAAGTCCCCTCACTGACCTGACAAAGCTTTAAAACATGCATAATTAAGCCTATAATGGTTATTAAAGGGTGTCCAGTTTTATAATATATTGTTTTGTTTATTAAAAATGTCTTAAAGTGTGTAAGTATGTACAGAACTTCCCCTTTAAAGACTGTAGTGTGTTATACTTAACGTGGCCGGTAGGGGCCGCCAAAGGCACAGCGCTACACTCCGGTGAACGCGCGTGAATAAACAGGAGGAGAAAGTCTGCAGGAATGTGAGTTTGGAGACTCTAACACAACTCGTTCAGGGCGGTGAGCGTTCAGCAGCTTTTTTAATCCGTAAGTAAACTTGTAGCAGAGCTCACACACGCTGTCAGCTCACAGGAGGAGATATCTGTTGGTTTTTAGCTTGTACAGACTCACAGTGGGGCTGTGTTAGTGTGTAATCACACGTGGCAGAAGTTTGGACTGAGCTGAAGTTGGAGTTCTGGTCTTATCTGACTTAACATGTGAACTATCAGCACTGCTGCTGCTGCTGAGTGAAGATGTTTGGACGTGTAAACTTCTGTGCAGGTGTTTAATGGATCTCCTCTCACTTCCTCATGCAGGTGAAGACGCTCTTCTGAAGGTCCAGCTTCAGGTGTTACCTGGACAGGTGATCTCAGGACCTGCCGGACTGACTGTGTCCAGCCTCAGCAGACTTTTTAGCTGGAGTGTTTCTGGTTCCTGCTCTGTTCCAGTCAGGGGGAGGTTCTACAGCTCTGTATTCCCTCACCCTGCAGAGCTGAAGAAACCAGCAGAGCTGGTGAATCACTTTTTCCTTCTGCTTTACAGGCCCTGACTGAGCCCACAGCAGAACAACTGCGTGTGTTTCAGACGTTCTAGAGAAGAGAAGGTCTAGATATAACCACCCAGAGCACTGGCAGGTGGTCGGTTCTAGATTAAAAGGAGGATGTAGAGTCAGACAAGTTGGGCTGTTTGTCTTTGTCGTCTGATCTTCAGGGCGGTTCTGTGTGGACTGGACCAGGATGTTTTGGGATTATTCGTGTGGAAGCTGAATCCTGCAGGACACTGCTGAGGTTCTCTGATGGAGCTCCAGCTGGGATGCGGGTTACTTTACTGCTTTCTGCTGCCAGCTTTTCTGCTAGCAGGTAAATGTGCGACCTGTCCTTCACACACACCTGAGAGAGAGAAGTTTTCTCAGCACGTGCACAGCTTCACTCACACAGGTCCGTTTATTTACTTCTGACGTCTGTTTATCTGTTAAAACAGCCAGTTTGAGCTCTAAATAACTCAAAACGCTGAATTTTCTCCCATTAAAGCTTCAAAATAAAATAAAACACTGACGTACAGATTTTAAAGCTGATATAACGTCAACACACCAAACATGTACATCATTTACCCCCAGCAGCTCAAATACAGTCAGACGTCTAAAGTTCAGCTTCATCCACTTAATCATTTATTCATTTACATAAAATAAAAGTGCTGTAAAGTCACTATTCAAATTAAATTTGACTAGAATTAAACTTTAAAGTCTGTTCATTTGTCTTAACATATTTAAAAAATGTAAAGAACTTGTTTACAAATCAAATAATGAACATAAACGTGATTAAAACATCGACAATACAGAATAAAAGTCCTCTTATTAAGTGAAGTAAGCCTGTAAGTGATGTGTATTAAAGTTCCTCGTCTGAGAACTGATTTCTGGTGTAAATTTCCAGAGAAGAGACAATAAACCAGCAGACACACGTCCTGTAAACACCAGAGTCAGTAATGATGCAGTTACCTTCTCTAAAAGCTCGAAAACTGTTCAATATAAAATATGCAAATGTAAACAAAGTTTTATTTGCATAATCAGGTGAAGCTGTAAACACAAACATCACGAAGAGACCAAAACAATCAGATAACAGTTCTGACGTCACTGAGAGTGTCAATCATATAAACTGATTATTAAACTTATTTACTGTCAGTGTGTGCTGTTTTATCTCACACACACACACACACACACACACACACACACACACACACACATGCGTGTGTACTCGACATGTAAATAAGGTGAACGCCCTCATTAAGGATCATTTGCATGATTTATAGGCTTAATCACGTGACTGGACTTGTGTGTTTCTGATCACTGTTGGCACTTCTGATGGTCGCGTGTGTTTGATCAGCTGATCAGACTGTGACGAGGCCGTAAAGTGGGCGTGGCTGAGTCGTCAGTGTGCTGAAGCACGTTTGAGGTCTAAAGGCCTTAAAGCTGACCTGAGCTCAGTGATCTGTACTGAAGTTTATTTTAATCGTTTACAGCCTGAAGCTGGTCTGTTAGAAAAGTGTCCAGTCTCAGGTTCTGCTGTTCTAGCTTAAATGATCTAGAACTTCAGAGAGTTCAGTGAAGGCAGTGGTGTGTATTAAAACAAGTAAAGCAAGTTCACGTCACCCGGATGTGTTTTCCAGCTCTGGGATAAAACCTGAGACACCAAACGTACCGGCTCGACCACGTTTGGGCTGAATTTGGGAGATTTTTGGGTGTTTAGACCTTTAAAGGTGAAACATTAGTAATGTGCTGTTTAAGCTGGAGGCTCTGAACAACTTTGGGGAAGCTGCTGTTTACTGACAGTCAGATGTGATTTGTGATGGTTTTTTTAGGGTTCCACAGTTTTGGGTTCTGCAGTTTTGGGTTCCGCAGGCAGGTGATGAACTGAAAGGCACGTTTGACAGATTTGTGCTTTTCTGAGTAAATTCTGATGCTTCAGCTCTTCTACGGCAGCAACTTCTTCATTCATTTACTGGGTCCATGTTTCATCTGCATCCAAAGGTCCGAACAGAACCGGGCTGACGCAGACTGGGGTGGTCATAATGTGAAAGTGACACACTGACCTCTCCAGTCCTGTTTGATGTCAGCTGTGATCAGATCCTGAAAGCTTCACACACGTGAGTCTCTCGCTGGATGTTGAGTGTTCTCTGCTTGTGTTTTGGGACTTTTTTGACTGTCCTGGTTCTTCAGGTGGTATTTTTTTAGCAGACCCGCCCCAGCGCCAGGCTTCCTCTGAGGCTAATGTTAGACTGGATCTGCTGCCAGGAACCCGCAGCGTTCACCAGCCCTCACATAAAGCGAACGCTACAGCTGTTCTGCTGCTTTCTTTTCCTTTCTCTTACGCAGGCATCCCTCATTACTCCCCAAGGCCGTCTCTGCCTGTTATCAACAATGCTGCGGGTCCTGCCCAGGGCACCGAGGTCAAAACACTGCCAATTAAAGCCAGACTTCCAAAAATACCCTCCACGCTGTGGTGTCTGTAGTCACACTGCAGCTGTAAGACACAGTGTAGGTGATGTGTAATGGAAGCTTAGCCCGTTAACGTTTTACTCGACCGTTTGGTAGAGCTCAGTCCAGTTACTGTATCTTACTGTGTGTGTGTGTGTGTGTGTGTGACACCAGGAGAAGTCTCAGTAATGATACAGAACAGTTCTGGTACTGTATCCTGTGTGACAGCCGAAAATTAAAATACGGAGAATTTTTTTCATAATTAATAAACATAAAGTTAATATTTTATAATTATGACACATAAAGTCACACGTTTCACTTTTAATGTTCATCACTGTGACTCACAGCTCAGCATATTTTATTTAGAGTGAATTACTGTTCCCACAACTGCTCCCCGGGCACCGTGGGTAGGGCCGCCCACTTTGGGCATGTGTTCTCACAGCCGTGTGTGTGTGTGTGTGTGTGTGTGTGTGTGTGTAATCATGCTGACAGAGTTGACTGTGATGTAAAAGTGATGCTGACATTGTGATGTGTAAGGCATGTTGTGAGTGTTGTGATGTATAAGTGATGCTGGTGTGTGTGTGTGTGAGTGTGTAATCACGCTAGCAGAGTGGACTGTGATGTAAAAATGATACTGAGGAACGTAAGGGACGTTGTCGGGGTGTTGCGGCGCGTAAGGGACGTTGTCGGGGTGTTGCGGCGCGTAAGGGACGTTGTCGTGGTGTTGCGGCGCGTAAGGGACGTTGTCGGGGTG
>BRDA01010267.1:0-17367 GCA_036984385.1 Crenuchus spilurus
ATAAATAAAATATTGACATTTGCCATCTCCACATCATTGCATTCAATTTTTATTCACAATTTGTTTAGCGTCCCAACTTTTTTGGAATCCGGTTTGTGTATGTATGTGTGTATATATATATATATATATATATGTATGTATGTATGTATGTATGTATGTGTATGTATATATATGTATATATATGTATTTTACACTCTGTAGTCTGACATGCCTTGACTTTTCACAAATTACACTCATCTAAAATTATTTTTTCAAAGTGTTACACAGGCTTTTGTTCAGCACAAACTCAGCAACAACAGTGTCAAAACAGTAAGAGTTTCATAAATCCATATTTTGAATAAATCTGCTTTAAACTTAGACTTTACAAAAACCTGTTTTCAGATGTGCTGATATATTAGAGTGAAAATGCACTCTATACATTTCTAACCAAGACTTTTGAGCTCAGAACTGAATAAACAGAGGTGTTGGCTACACACTGCTCATTAGTTTTTGTAATTTGTACACACAGATTATACAGAAGTTGTATGTGGTTTTATTTCTAAAGCTTAACAAATGTGAGTTGACGTGTTTCACTCATTCAGTGGTTCCTCAAGTGAATATTTATGAGACGAGAGCTTTTTGTTCAGATTCACATTCCACGGCTGGTAATCCACCAATGGCATGAAGTCATTTGGCGGAAAAAATGTGCAGCTGCCTGACTTGCTCTGACAACCATGTCTCTGCTTATTTAAGCTCCTCTCACAAATATCTACACATATATTTAGACTCAAGGTGTATATATTTGAAAATTATACCATTTAAGGTTTCTGGTGTATGTTTCATTTTGTTTCTAGGATAAAATTTTTGATTATTAGAAAAATGAGTTATTATTGGAGTTATAAAAGTGTTTTTGCAGAATTTTTTTAATATGCTGACAGCAGGAGCTCTGACTCTAGAGGGTTAAACAGTTGGGTGGAAGAGACGAACCATTTGTGTAGTTGTTGCCAGGTGAATGTGAAAGTGATTTGATTGGTCGAGTAAGTTTATGGTCAGAAACAAAATGCTGCAAGCATTAATTTAAGCAAATGAAATGCAGGATAACTCATTGGGGTTACACATAGGGACAAGCCCATTTCAGTTCAACCATATTGTCACATCCCTATACATCTACTACTAGCTCTACACAACCTTGCAAGGTCATTGGGTAGGCACCTTCCTTCATCAGATTTTCTCTTAATTAAACACTAGTGACTAAAGACATACCTAACCCCACTGGCATTGTTAAGCAAGCTCTTTGCCATCCATTCCACATGGACTCTGCACTTCACTGACAACTGTACACACTACATACACACAATACATAAATGATCATAAATCCACACTGGTCTCTCTGGGGACTAAGGCCGTACCTTACACTAGTGGCACTGTTAATGCATGATTAATGTTAATGTTAAAGTTTACACACCATACCAACAACATAACATCAAATATTTATGCTAAAATTCCCTTGTTTATCTACAGGCATTGACTAGCCCTTTCAGCTACTTTTCACAATTGCTCATTGGCTGCGCTTAGCACATGGCCTTTAAATCCAAATTTAAGTGCCAGTGGTGTAGCAGACTTTGCTATGAATCCCCTTTCACCTGTCCTGGTCTAATATATTAACTGACACCCATGCTCTCTCACCTCAGTCACCAATTCTGTATATCTCAACTTCTTCCTCTCAAATGCTCCATGGACATTACCTTCAAATTAATGTACTTTTCTACCTACATCTGGTGCTTTGTATTCTCTGTACAGAGACATTTTTCTGTGTCTTTTTGGAGATTTCAGTATCTGACTACTTCTAATGTGCATAACAATTTCAGTGTGTGGAGCACAGAGGACAAAAGGATGGCCAATGACTCAGAAAAGAATAGTTTTACAAACAGGAGGAATAAGAGCTGTGCACTGAAACCTACTTGCAGCCAGAACACAAAGGTGAGTCTATGAGTACAAGGATTTGTGCAAGTATAGTTCTTTATAATTATGTATATTTAATTTAAAATGAGATTTTTGGAATCTAAATTAATATTTGCCTTACTGTGACTGAACTGATTAAAAAATATATGAACCACTTTCATATGTGGTTGAAGAGTGGACACATATCTCAGGCCAAGTTCACGGCAGAAGTCAAACACAGCATAAATTCAGAAGTAAGGCTTGTAATGTGAAGATAGACATAATGTAAATGAAAACATGTCAGTTAAATAAAATGTAATGAACTGAATATGTCTATTAACTTAAAACAGCCAATAGATGAAGATGGAGAGAATTCACTGACAAAACCAAATGCCAGAGCTTCTACTAACAGGTAAGAACAGCAAGGTGGTCTTGTCTAAAATATTACATTACCACTCTGGTGTTTTCAGTTTTGATTGATCGATTTGATTGATTTTTCTTTTTTTGTTGTTTTCTTTTTTTGTTGTTTTCTTTTTCTTTTTCCCCCTAAAACAGTGAGAAGGGAGTTGGAAGAATCTCTTATGTTACCAATGGGATCATTTCACTGCCGTCAAAACTTGTTCATCACTCCAAGGGAAAAGGTAGAGTTTTTAGTTTAGTTTTTTTTTTTTTTTTTAACAACCACAGAAGTAAATTTAGACATTTATTCTCAATTATCATCTTCACTAAAACATGTTAGGGTCTACATGTAGAGGTACATTTTGTTCATATCATTTTTTTATTGAAATATATAATAAGGTATATAGAAGAATATATAAACTTGTCAGAAATCTTTGGTGCTGTTCTAAACATTAGCTTTTTTTTCTTCATATTTTTATCATGTATACTAATATGATAAAATGGTGATACATGCATTCTTACACTATTGAATAATCACAATTATTTTCATGATGCTTGTATATTAATTACAGTAATCACATTTTTCTTCTTTTGAGTTTTGACCCTGAAAATATATTTTTAATTTAAAGATCATGAATCTATTTATGTTCAATAAATATTAAAATAAAGTATGTAAAGGCAGGGCATATGTGAAGTCATTGCAGAAAAGCAGTCGATAATCATAGTTCTCTTCCTCTCGCATAGCCTGTTCTTGGTATAACAGCCTCTATATCATTGCACTTTACTGTTGTTTTTGGTACATGCATACCTCTTTTGCAGTCTGTGGATATTCTAGCTTTACTGGTAGGGGTGTAAATTGCAAGATGCCAAGATTCATCACAGTACAATCCTACATCAAAAATGTTTTTAAACCAATGTTGCAGTAATTTTGATACCTCAAAATGTGCTGTGATTAGATTTGGTTTGATACTTGTTTGTTTAGATTTTATTCCATAAGATTCTATAAAAATTCTGTGAACTCTATGAAAACAAAATATAATTTCATAACATTTTATTATTAAATATTAACATCAAATACAGGAAACAACAGTAAATACTGTTCACAATTAACATTGTGAAATTTGATCAAGTAAAAAAGCGAGTCTAACTGCAATCGTGCTTTGTTTACTATTATTGTTGTTTAAACACATTTTAAACAAGGTTGCCATTCAAAATGGGAACACAGTAAGCAAAACTACTTGCATATCCATAACACAAGTAAGACAAATAAATAACATTACAATAATGCATCTCAAATCAGAAAATCATGAAAAAGTTTTTCATAATTTAAATAAAAATAACAAACAAACGTATATTTTATAGTCATTACACATAAATTGCCTTTGTTTTACTGTTCATCAGTATGGCTTATATCTCATGAAAATCAGGTATTCAGAATATTAGAATATTTTGAGTTTGAATAAATTACTATTCAGACTGTATCAGCATTAAGACAAAAAATGGTTTGAGATGTCTTGTATGTAATGAATGTAAATGACAGTTTAATTCAAAAATGTAAACAGTGTGCATAAACAGACATTTCCATGATATTCTAATTTCATAAGATCACTAGTAAATTGGATATTCATGCGAGAGTCCGTTTGTTTACAAGTCATTTTTTTTATTTGCATTGTCCTGACTGTAGTAACTGTAGTTTCTTGCCACTCAGTGATTCCCACACGGCTACTTCCAAGTTTTAATACTGCTTCCCTATAGTACATGCCCCATCTACATATGTAGATACAAAGTGTATTTGCTTGACACCTGTGCATAATTTTAACCACTGTTGATCCCCTAAAGTGTACCTTTTGTACCTCTTTTCTAAATGTAAATATAATTCACCTGTCTGACATAATTTGTTTAGATACCAGAGATTTCTGCTTAACAGCAACTTTAATCTTTCTAAACAGCCCTTCTCAGAACTGTTCGAGTGCCTCTTTCTGTTCACCCAGTCCCCCCTTCCGAGAGGTTGTCCAGACATTTTAGCCATAGAGTGTTAACCTCTGTGATCATTGGCTCCTCTTAGCAATACAGGAGAACCATCATGGACCCTTGGTCAACTTGGAGTTTAGGAATCGTGAATGCATAAATATAACTGCTGCATCATTTAAGGTGGAATGGGAAATCCAAATAAGAAGCTAACTTCAGCTTTGTGCAGAAAAACTTTATACTGTATTTCTCTTGTCTGCATTGTTAGACAGTTGCTGTTAATGCTCCTTTTAGGAAAAGTTCTTTTTTTATTGAGCTGAATTGTACTAAGTTTGAAAGCACTCACATGAAGTGGTTACGTCACACTTGCTGGATCTGTTCTCTCTGTTCTCAAAACTGACCTGTATGCCTAATACTAATGCATTCTGGATTCATGTTATTTGATTTTTTACCACACTACAAACATGTTTTAAGTACATCCCCTTTAATACTGAATCAAAAAAGTGATGATTAATATAACTATTTAATGAGGTTTAGTGTTGTATCATGTTGGTCATTAAAATCTTTAGGATTGCAAACAACATTATTAAGTTTATTGCAAACAGCTGTAGTTTTACTCAAACTTGCATAATTTTCTTGTTTTGACATTTCTGAAGTTCATGTTAGTAGTTTTTGCCCAAACTTAAACCAGATGCAGAATAGGCATTGGCAATCCTTGACAGTCTTCTTCCACCCTCCTCTGTACAATCAGATATTTTCAATTTTTCCATCTTTTGTGTCTGTTAGGCAATGGCCCATGTCAGAACCCACATGGAGAGACATCATCTGAGAGCTACAGTTCACCATCCAGCCCACAGTTTGATGGTAGAGAAAGCTTAGAGAACGGGGATGACAAAGGCAAAGGTAAAATAATCTGTAAATGATCTTAAATACCACATACCGTGTTTTTTCACAAATTTTTACTGTGTAACTTGTTTCAAACTGTTAAAGGTTCAGAAGATTGTCTTGCTTTTACTTCATCAGACACAGACAGCCATTCAGATGACCCCAGAAAGTCTGTTGCACACACCGTCCTTGTCTGTCCAGTAACAGGAGGAGCTACTAATGACCTTCATACACTTGTTCCACCAGAAAACCAGGAAATCCACCCACAGGACTCTCTGCAAGGCACTGTTGTGGAGTTTCCACATTTTGCCCATCATACACCATGCACAAATTTCAATGGACCTGAAGTTCTGGCAAGTGTAAGCTCTCTGCAGGTGTCCGATTCTAAAGCTGACACTGAGCTAATGATGCCACATCCTTTGGTCATCCCTACCTCATCAGCGACTATTGATGGCTCTGAGAAATGTTCATCCGAGGCCCCTTCTGCCTTTCAGTCTTTCAGTGCCTCAGTTTGTAGCCTCAAGTCTCCTAGCAGCTCAGTGTTGCAACCTATTTTACAGCGGTTTAAGACTGCTGGAGCACAGCCTGGCACTAAGAATAGTGTATTGGTCCCTCCAGCCCACCAGTCCTCATTGAGTGCCACTGGAGTGCTTCAGTCTGGCCCAGCATATCCCCCAGCACTTCAGAGTGCCTACTCTAACACAGACCCAGTCCTCAGCTCAGTTACACTGGCAGAGTCTCATACCAAATCCACAGGATTGACTCTTTCTTCTGTCCTTCCACCTTCTTTCAGTTTGCCTGTCCCCACTACTGGCATGTCTCCAACGGGGATTGTGGGCATAGCTTCTTCAAGTCAGGTGTCAGCTCTAGTGGTACCCACCCATATGCCTGGACCTACCCCAAGCCCAATTCCAGCTCTCACACATAGCACTGCACAGAGTGATGGTAGTTCTTACATTAACAGCAGTGCTAGCAACAGTATCCCTCAGCTACAACGGCAGCAGCTACCTGCAGCTCAACAGCTTTTAGGCTGCAATGCCTGCAGGTGTCGAGGCAGCTGTGGCAATAACCATGCCAACTACTACTTTCCCACACAGATGCCCCCTCAGCAAGTTTTCAACGTACCACCTGTCTTTCAACTGTCATCACTTAGTAGTAGCAGCTACCTCACGCAGATCAGTCATACTCAACAGAGCAATGGTGACACCCAGATGCCATTCTACCCATCTGCCCCAAGTGCTTTTGCAGGTGGTACTCTAGTTCACCCTCGCTGCCACTCACGCTCAGACCATGTGACGGGTTCTCAGGCAGCCAGCTTTGGACTCCAACAGATGACTGCCTTCACCCGCTTTTATCAACCCATTTATACTGCCATGGTACCAGGGGCCAGCAGTGGTCCAGCGATGGGCCTTGGCACTGTGAGTGGGGGAATCAATAAGAAAAATGGCAGCATCTATTGCTGCAATTGTGGAGGTAGTGGCCACTATGCACAAGATTGTAAGCAGCTACCCTTTGATGCCACCCAGCAAGGTAAGCAGAAGGACATAACATACAGAAATAACAATTTAATGGTAAAATAAATAGGTATTGTACAGTTTGGTTTAAAAATATTTACCATGTCATGATTAGGGATGGCATTGACACTGGTACAGTACTGCTTATCAATGCCAATATTTATCCATACTCTTATTAATACAACGTTCCATAATTTCCCAACAGAGTGTTGGGCTAGCTCTCCTTCACATTCATTTAGGTAGATAGACAAACAATTCTATTTTAATATTGACTTTATTTTTAATTTTCTGTTGGAGTGCCTTTCACTGAAGAAGTAACACTGCAGGTACAATAACCACCACTTTGCCTATATGTTATACATAAAAGTGCAACAATTAATATTAAAATAAAGTTTCCAACAAATGGTGAAACATATTTCAGAAATATGCTGATATGAACATTACATTGACTAGGTTGAGGCAGATGTATTTAGTTTGGCAGATCCCTTGGACCCGGAAGGCTGCACTGAGGATGCAGGTGCAGAAATTGCTTTGTTACCCTATATATGTCCAAATGAATGCATTCAGTTACCTTTAAACCTTTTGTAAATGCAGATGTACAAATGAACACACATGGCTTGTACAGTACCTGTAGAGAAGTACTGCTAATAGAATATTGCAGCTGATTGGAGCAGATAAACATGAACCTACTGGCACCATGCCTAATGCCAGGTTTTGTTTAGAAGGGTAAAAAAAGCCTCCAGCATTGAGCTTTGAAGCAATGGAACTGTGTTCTCTGGAAAGTTGGTGCTCCCTGTAATACTTACGTGATGAGATGCTGTGGTGATTTTTGAACGTGTTGACCTCAGCCACATTATTGTGACTGACTACAATCAAATCCTCACAACAATGTGCCAAAGTCTAGTAGAAATCCTTCCCTGAACAGTAGAAACAGTTTCTCCAGCAAAAGCAGGATGATCACCTTGATGTCCGAAGAAACGGTGTATGAGCAAGTGTATATTAGAATAAAATAAAATTATATTAATAGCAGTGCTGTTTGTTTAGGAGCGTATTGATATATCTTTCCTGAACGTTCAGGTACTGACTCAGTTTAGGACTGGTTCTCAATAGGCATCCCTAATCATGATAAATTACTTGACATTGTCAGTGTAAGTATTTGTATCTGCAACTCTCCATTTTTCATGTTTTTCAGTTTCAAGTAGCACACTTCATTTCTGTTTTAGGTGGCTTTCGACTGAAGTATGCACCCAATTCTGAAGCACTAGATGGCAATCCTGACTGAAAACTTGCACACTTGTTTTATCGGTATTCCTGGGGTTATTAAAGAGGTCTTTCCATTCATAGCCAAAGTCATTTGTTCTTAAAACATGATGTCTTGGCAAATCTAAGAATTAGTGCCAGATGACCAAACAAATTAAATCGAGTCGCTTTGTTTGTACCAGAGTGGTGATTTGCTGAGGTAACTTGCACTGGCACAGAGCGCAGGTTATGTTTACAGATAGGCTATTTCTAGAGTTAAAAATGTACAGAGTGTAGTGAAAGACCTGGCTCTATAAGGCAGTTTCAATTCTTTGTAGCATTGAATGGCACAACTCATGTGGATGAACTCAGCCATGCTTTTCTCAGTGTAATCCGTTTTTAGGTAGGCGAGAGTACAGTGGCGTTCTTTGGGACCACTTTGTTGAACAATATTGCAATGAGACTATTGTGTTATTAATAGGAGTGTACTCATACAGACATTTTTGTCATGGGTATATATAAATTGCTAGCTTGAATTGTTGGGGTCATTAAAGAAAAGCCAGTACTGTAGCTTTATTCCAGTAGGAAATAACCTTTATGCACATTTGTAACTACTAGTGTCAATAACAAAGTGGCTTTAAAAATATCTTCTTGGGATTTTCTCCAAAGATTCTTGTTTTTGTTTTAACTCAGGTCAATATTAGTTTCTGCCACATAGGGTACTTCAGGTGTTAGCAAGACATGGGGAGTATGGCAGAATTATGATTGTCTTAAATATTTAAATATTTTATTACAGGCGTGAACAGTTTGGAAACAATTTTCTTGCATATTTAAAATCCAGGTGAATGGTTTCTGACACATTTCACATCAAAAACCTATGTATTATTATTTATTAACTTTTGCAGAAAGGAAGGTTCCATGACTGTTTCCTTTACTGTGCTATTTGAATGTAAGTGATGCTTTCATCAATAACACTTTTGTTGTGTAATATTAAAATAACTTGGAGCATTTTGCAGTTGATATAATATGAAATCCATATCCAGGTGCTGATAAGCATAAATTTTATGTCTAAGGTAAAAGCTGCTGTTTTATGTCTTTTTTTTTTTTTTTTTTTTATTGCACTATACCAGTCCTGAAGTCTTGATATGAAAAGTTCATAACTTGTCGCAGTTACACTCTGTTGTTCTATTGTACAGTTATGATCCAGTGTTGCTCTGCATATAATCCATGGCATACTGTTATCACAAGGTTTTACCAATAAGAGCTGCATCAATCTATGGGTTATGAACTTGTGCCATTTTCCTGCCCAATTTATTGTTTATCCTTAACTCTGCACTCTGTCCCTCACTTCCCCACTCCTGTGATTTTGTCGTATTGTTCCATTTTATTATCTCTGTCTCATTTCCTAAACATTAATTTAGAAAAGTGCAACTCTGTAGAATTTGGTTATGCTCAGGTAGCTAAAGTGGATGAAGCTGCATCCATTGTAACACAGTGTTTCTTACTGGCTAGGAAATCCTAGCAGTCATACTATGCTAAATGTTTTCAACAAAGCTGTTTCCACATCCTGCACCGGTTCAAAAACACATTGCAGATTCATACAGTAACAGAGACGCACACAAAAACAACGCATTAGTAAACCTAAAAAACCTGTTGGTCCATTTTGAGCTCATCGGTTAATTTCATTTTTTTATTTTTTATTTTTTATTTTTTTGTACAAAAAAACATGTGCCTCAGTGTGTTCAATTCTAATTTTCCCACAGAACACACAACTGTTTTCTTACCTGCTGAAGAAACCTGTTGCTTGTGAACACTGAACTTCATTATATAATGATTGGCGTACTCGTGAGTAATTGCACAGCCTACTTGCACACAATGGAGTTTGCAGAAACACCAGGACATGAGACTGTTGTATATAATATTCCAAAAATATGCCACCTTTACTTGCAGTTTAAAAATGCTGTGCTGTTATAGAAGGTATTTTGCTAGCTTCAGTTGTGTTTACAGTAACTGTTTTAATTATTACGTTCAGTTATGTTTCAGTAATTACTTAAAATTATTAAAATACAATCCCCACCCCACCCCTGGCAGAGTTTAACAGCAATAAATATAAACAAATCCCAGGTTGATGTCCTGCTTGACTTGCAATTGGGGTATGGGGCCTAATATGAGTATATCCTGTGTTGCTGTCAAACTTGCATGTTTCACAAATATACTTTGTAAGTTGTCACTGATGATATCCATGGTTTTAATAAAGACTTTTAAATAAAGAGAAGGGGCATCTGGGTTTCCTTAATGATTGTCTAATCGCACTTTAGGAATTGTCATCTTACAGGAAAAATGCATTTCATCAATATATCCTCATTTCAGATGCATGCAATTTGTGGATATTTTACTTAAGAACCACACCTCCAGTAATTGTTTGCTCAAAAAAAATCCTATATGCAGTTTTCCACTTACCTTAGATACATGTTTTGTAGAAAAAAATGGAGTCTTTAGTTGGACAAATGCATCTTCTATACGTTAAAATACCATACCTATCAAAAGTTTGGACACACCTTATTCAATGTTTTTATTTTTATTTTTCCTACATTGAAAGTTAATACTGGTCATCCAGACTATGAAGGAACACATAAGTAATCATGTAATAAACTTAAACCTATTAAACTGAAAATGTTTTAGATTCTTCAAAGTAAACACAACTGATGTCTCAAACACATTAAGAAGCAATAAATGCAATTAACTCTTGACAAGACACAGCTGTTAACTGAAAGCCATTTCAGGTGACTACCTCATAAAGCTGACTGAGAAAATGCCAAAAAAGCTGGCATCTAAGCAAGAGGTGTCTACTTTTGAAGAATGTTAAATCAGAATATGTTTATTTTACACTTTTTTTGTTTACTAAACAATTCCATATGTACAGTATTTATTCATAGTTTGGATGATTTCCGTATTAATCTACAGTGCACACTTTTTAAATAATGAATAAACTCAATGTCCAGAAGGTGTGTCCAAACGTTTGACTGGCACTGTATGCACATATGATTTCTGTGTGAACCATTGCTTTTTTATGCCTGCTTCTCTTTTTGTTTGCATTGAAACATGATATTGCCAAAACTGGAATTTCATGCTTGTTTTGATGAAGACTTCATATGGTGATAGTCTGGCCAGTCATTCCTCTCAGTCCTTTACTTCCAAACCATGTGTTTTCAGTGGCTTCAAAGTGATGCAATGATAATGTAGTTTGGAATTGACAATTTGTATGCATTTAGAAAAGAATGCAATATAGAAGCAACACTAAAAGCTAATTATTCTTTCAGATTCCGTCCTACTGTCAGTTCATTTTGACAAATTATTTTGAAGAAGCTTATGACTATAAAAAAGGGTAAGTCACACTGCCAATAGTAGTCTTACTCAACTGAAGTGATGGTATAAATTGTTTTTCTCATTAAGTTTAAGAATTCATGAAACTGATAGGAATTTCATCACACCTACAATACCAAATTACATGTTTGTGTGTTACTGTGGACTAGTTATATTATTCATCTGTATTAACGTTCACATATATTTGTAGTAAATGTGGCTATTCCTAGTGAATGCTGAAATGTTGCATTCCGCCCTGAAGCATTATTAGCACTTGGCACTGTTGTCCAGAAAGCTATTTCACAAAGCAGAGGTCCTCAGTTAGCCAGATAATTTGATAATATTGAAGATAACAATACTCAATAGGATTAGTGATCAGGATCACTCCCTCCAGCCATTCTTCAACTTTGGACTCCGCCAGCCTACTGGATCTGCAGCATCACATTCTTAATACAACTCATATTGTAACTAATTATCTTAAAACTTGAAAACCAGACCAGCAACTAAACTAACCTGCACATGAAGAGAGAAATGACTGTCTAAGCTTTCATTTCCAATTGGGCTACAGTATGAAATAGACATAATGATGATTACCCATTGAACAACCACAGTTAATCACAGGCAGCACTGTACCTTTAGGCATACAGTATATATAATAATATATAATAATCCGCCCTGAGATGCATACATTTTCTGCTAACCTCTATCTGCAGAACACTTGCACGTTGCAAAGCTCTCTCTTGTCATTGTGTGTTTTTAACTGGTGCATGGTCATTCTCAAATCTTATTGATTTATCAGCACAGATTTCAGATTATCAGCTGCATTATAGTATTTTGTTGTCCGCTACAGTGTATGTATGTGCATTATGACATTCTGTATATCTATAGCATAATTAATTATCAGATGCATAGATACAATTTCTGTATTTGAAATTGCATATTGGCTGGGCATTCAAATTGTAGCCTAGTGGGCCCTCATCGCCCTAACGGTGACTGGTGAAAAATATTATAGGTGGGGCTGTTTGAGCCATATTCAGTTTTCTCATCATCCCAATATTATTTAACACAATCTGCAGGATAGCAGTACTATTTAATTGGCATTAAAATCAGACTAATAGTTAATGAAAATTGTCATTACATGTAAATGTTTAAAGATAGAAAATACACTGTGTATCATTAGATTACCAACTGAGTCTGGTTCACAAACATATACAATACAATGAGCAGAAACATTATTAAGACTAAATATTAGACATTTCTAGGGTCTGTATTACATGTTAATAACATCAGATGTTTTTAAACATCACAAACATATACAATACAATGAGCAGAAACATTATTAAGACTAAATATTAGACATTTCTAGGGTCTGTATTACATGGTAATAACATCAGATGTTCTTAAAACCAGTGTTGCCAAATCTCGCAATAGAAACAAGCAACCACCTCTATGAAAACAATCACAAGCCCAACTGGCAACCCATCACATTCTGTAAAACAGAGACCGGTTTTAAACAGTATAAAGGTAAACTATTATGACATTATATATAAATAACACCAAAATTATGCTAAACACTTTTAATATAAAAATTTTGAATAACTTAAATTATTTAATAAATTATCTGAAAAACAAATTCTTTGAATAACTTAAAATCTTTTAAGCTCTTATCTGATTTTTCTTTTGAAAAGTCAATTTTGCATCTCCCATCTGATGTCGGTGCCATTCTTTCAGTGCGCTCTTTTACCTATTCTTTATTATATTTTTTTTCCAATTTCCCCACTTACTCGAGCTCATTTTTAAGCTGCGCCTCGTCACTCTGGGCTCTGCCTGGCTGTCTGCTGTGTTTGGGTGTGTAACTGGTCAACTTGGGCGGGAGTGATAAACAGAAAACAGGGGCTTGGAAGGGACAAACTACCTACTACTCGTCTTTTGGTTTCTTATGGGGAGCTGGGAGATAATCAAAGAGTTTCACTTGGAAAGAAAGTCAAGCCCAAATAAGCAACTTCACGTTCAAAAACAAGCCCAAAAAACCGTAACCCGCGACTCACGAGATTTGCAAGCGACTTTAGAAAAAACAAGCCCAAAGTCACTTATAATAAGCGGACTTGGCAACACTGCTTAAAACCACTGACTGCTGTAGTGATATATGAAGCCCTTTAGACAATAGTTTGGAGGATGCTGATTGGCTAAATTTATGTTGGGGTGTATTTTGTATCAGCAAGTCAGTGATTGGCTAAAGTTCTGTTGCTATGATATTATCTTGTCAGCAGGTCAGTGATTGGCTGCTTGCTTCTCTGACTGGCTGATATTTCTGTCCCTCGGAAGAGAATGAACCAATAAGATAATCCCCCCCCCCAATATATTTTATATATTACGTTAATGTGCATGTTTAGCACATGCATACTTAAATACATAGATATTGTTTATTTAAAAGATTAAATTAAAAGTGTCCACCATGGAGGGTGGTGCGCCCTCTATTGACCCGCCGCTCTGCTGCTGATGGTCTTGTGATATTTCGCCTGGCTCAGCCCTGCTGTCACTGTTACAGGGATAATCTGCTGGCTTCGCTGCCACGCCCCGCTCCGTACTTTTATTACCCGACATGCTGGAAGCTCCATTGTGGCTCCGCCTCCGTCACAACACTAAGTGTATCGGCAGAACTCTCCGTATTTACTACAAAATTACACCCAGGTCTACATTACAGCGTCGGCTGAGGTGAGCACCCTTCAGTACTTCAAGGGTTATTATAGAGCTGTGTTATCGTCGTTATCCATAGAAAAGTGCTTAGCTTAGCTGTCTAACAGGAAGAACAAACGCTGTGTGTAGTTTTCTGTGGTGTACAGAATTTCTGCAGTGTTTTAAATATCTATATGTAAAAACTACTTAAATGATGCTAACGAGCTATTGTAGTAGGAACGTTATTTCCGCGCTGTTGAGTGTTTTGACTGGACACAACATGAAGAATGAAGGGCCTGGAATAGTTTTCTGCAATTCTCTTCCTACTTAACCAGACTGTTGAGGAGACAGGGAGTGTACAGCCATGTTTAAAGTGACTTTTATTGACACTGACACGTAAACCCACAATATTGATCCATGTAAAGTAAGCACATCGAGTTATGTCTGTATTGTCCGGATTATGGTTATAATCCAACTTTTTCGCTTTTTGGTTTCGTCCACAGGGTGAAACCATTCATCCAGTAGGGATGGGCAGATCGATCTCATTCACAAAGATGTTAGCAGTGCATCTGAGCGTTTACTAGTGACTAGTTTAATGATTTCATGTCTTTCTTCCTCAGAATTGAGAGAAATGGAGGCTCTTTCAGTGGCAAACACACATTTTGCTCTTGACCTCTTCAAGAAGATCAGAGAAAGCAACACAACAGGCAACGTGTTCTTCTCTCCTCTCAGTATCTCATCTGCACTGGCCATGGTGTCTCTAGGTGCTGCAGGCAACACTGAAGCTCAGATGTGTCAGGTTAGGACTCATTGCCTTGAACTGCAGCTCAATAACTTACCACTTATCAATTCAAGATATAAGCTTGAACCTATAATGTCCACTAAATGAATGAAAAAGATGTGTATTTACATATATATATAAGGGTGTAACTTTGGGTCCAACATTAGGGGGGTTGATCTGTCTGCCTATTTATTTATTTATTTATTAAATCATGTACTTTTCTAAAAGGATCAGGAGACTTTGGGTTAACCATATTAGAAATACATTGTAATTCTTTTACTATGTATTTATTTAACTTTAAATTTTAATTTAATATACTTGTTTAATGGGTTTAGTTTATTACATATTACAGGTATTGTACTGTGTGCGCAAATAACCACTTTTATCTTCTTTTTCTTTTGACTCATTGTCAGCTTAGGAGGAGCAGGGAGTAGCAGGTCTAATGGAGCTAGCTAAAATACCTGAACGAGTATTCATAGTGTCTGATACACATCGGCATAGTTATTAAATCATCAGCTAACAATACATATACATTTACCTCATTTTGATTTTTCCGATTTTTACAAGGCGGTGTTGTCGACCAACAATGAAAAATAGTTTTTTGTCCACTTTTTGGTGCTCTTTTCATTTTTTTCTTATGACACCCACTCCCCAGCTCCACAAGCAAGCAAATGGTGAGCGCTGCTGCCAGGGTTGCCAGGTCCAGCAAAATATCCAGCCCAAAGTCAGTCTAAAACCCGCCCTTCAGAAGCTTGAACAAGCCTAAAATATGTCTGTCACACGTTTGAAGCAAATGGCAAAACAACTATGTGTGTACGACTTAGTATTTTGTTTATAAGGGATTTATTATCAGTCATTAATAATATGGTAACATTAGTGTTTATTAGTTCTTTTATAACAGTTTTATATCCCAGTAAAGAACATTTAATAGTAACATAATTAGCAGAAAAAGGAACTGACATTTTCATTTCACATCTGCAGTATTTGCAATATGCATTTTTCTCGTCATTAGGAACACTTTTAATCCATTATATCAAACCTTTTTCTTATTCCCAGTCCTTGCAAAACCCGTATTTCCCTTGTTTACCTGGCATATGAGCTAACGACTGTTTTCTCTTCACCTTCTGTATGTCTGTGTCTGTCTGTCTCTGTTTGTGTGTCTGTCTCTCTCTTTTGCTCTCCCGCTCTCCTTCACGCTGTACTACCTTATGTCGTTATGTTCTCCTCATTCTTATTGTTGCATTTAATCTTCCAACACCCACATTTCTTGTTGTTTTTTGGCGGCCGTGGTAATTTTTAAAAGTAACCCAAAAAACCGCACCCATGAAATTTCACCCACGACGGGATTTTCAAACAAGATCAGATTATTGGGGGGGGGGGGGGATAACCCCCCTATCCCCCCCACAAATTATGCGCATGTATATATACTTCAGTCTTGTAGTTAGTCAGGAATGAATGTCTGTATTTGAATACGTTGGTGTGACATCATTAGGTTTAATATCATGAGTTTCATTGATTATTCTGTTGTATTATAATATATAAAATTACACAAGAAAATAATATATTAATATGTATGAAGATACATATTAATACACACACAAAGCAGCTAAAACAAACAAGAAGCTAATCGGAAAACATAAAGCTAAGCGGAAAACACAAGCTAACACAACGGTTGTGCTTATAGTTTGTTGTCTTCTTTCATTTTACCACCAAACTGTAACTGTGGTAGTGAATGTGTTTTGTTAACTGATGGGGAAAAACACAATTCTGAATGTCCAAGAAGGTAACAGTGTCATTAATAAAATAATTGTTTGGTATCAATTATGTTTTTTCACTTATACAGCCAACAGGTTTTTTTTTTTTTGCCATCAAATATAACTGGTTGCCAAATATTCAGTGCATGCCTTTATTTTTATATATATATATATATATATATATATATATATATATATATTATATAAAGTTCCTCAAGGGTTTCCCAGAAAAGTGAAAAATATCATGTTCTCTCTATAAGCCTTGTCATTACTCAGCATTGCTTCAGATACACCCATTTGGCCACACCTTGGTTGTCTCAACTCCTGTGTGTTTCATCACACTGTCCAGCTGAATGTGATAAAGGTTACATGGTTACAAAGTGCTTTATGTTTAGACAGCACAATTACAGCCTGACCTTTGATACGCCTACATGCTAAGGATTTTAACTTCAGTCATGTACTGTTATATACCTGTAACAACTCCACCTATTGATCATCTCTTGCTATCATAATTATTTATCTTCTCTCCTTAAAGTCATTATTAGACACAAATGAATGAGTTTCTCCCCATTTTGGCAAAGTTTGATTAAATCAGTTACCCTCAGTGTTGAGGTGGAGAATATTACTTTATATAAATGTGCTTTCCAGGACAGAAATGTTCACTTGTTTGATGTTCAAATGGCCCGTTATTGTAGTAGCAAAATCAGTATCTTTGATTATACATTACCAATGCCAGTGCTCACATTAATTTTTCAAGAAAATTAAAACATATCTACAAACCGGATTCCAAAAAAGTTGGGACACTAAACAAATTGTGAATAAAAACTGAATGCAACGATGTGGAGGTGCCAACATCTAATATTTTATT
>BRDA01010267.1:22564-42348 GCA_036984385.1 Crenuchus spilurus
AAACATCTGACAAACACACATAAAAACCAGAGGGCAGCAGATCATGTGAAAATATAATATTTGTGTCACTCTCAAAACTTCTGGCCATGACTGTAAATGGATGGCTTATCACAGAGTGGTATATGTGAAAATTAAATGAAATAATTTCAGATGCTTGGACCGTCTCCATTTAATACAGTGGAGCCTTGAGTTATGAGTGACCCAACTTTATGATGTGAGTCGAGATCTGAGTTACAAGCGAAGGAGCCACTAGTAAGTGCAGAGATCCTTCAGAGAAGAAGAGGTGGTATGATGCTGTGTAAACACACTGGTCTCACTCATTTTCTAAATATTTTGAGGTGGAGGAAGAAACTAAGCTCTTTGGACAATATTTTATTGAAATGTCTTGCAAGTGAAACCGAGGAACATGTGTCCTCCCTGTTCCCCCTAATTACGCCCGTGGATGAATCTCAGGGTCTAATAGAATTTGCTTTAATGGCACTATTTTATTTAATCACATTAAACTGAGATCATGTAAAAGCATTATTATGACGTTAACCTCGACAGCTCTTTATATGTGTGTGTGTGTGTGTGTGTATCACATGTTTTTAGATTGGCTCATTGTCTATTAGCTAATGTTAAGTTTGTGGCTGTTTTGTTAAATAACAAGAATAAGGTTAATTGACTGCTTAAACTTGAAATTTGGGTAAAGAAAATCTAATATTAAATGGCAAACATTTACAGTATTTATTGACAGTTATTGCTTTTGTGGTTGAAGATACATCAATTGTATACAATCAGGTTATTTGGAAGATTGAGTCTATGTCAGATTGTTAAAATCAAAAACTGATAATAGATACTGCAGCATGCTGTTTGCAGGAACACTTAGAATACAATAATAATATTGTAACCACCAAACATTTATCATATTAGTGTTGTAATCTCACTCAGTAGCCCATATTTATCAGACTTCTTAGAATAAAATAAATAATTTTATGTCACCTTTTATATAACTGACTAGAAATAGATGAGACCTGATCTTTTGCTAAGATTCATGATAAATATGGGCTAGTGAAAATATGTTTGTCTTATGTAAAGTAAATCACCAGATATGAATCACATGGTCTTCAGGATTCTATACTTTTTTTTATATTGTAGTTCTGTATTGTCCTCATACAAATCATATATTACAAAGACAGCTATTAAACTGTTTAAATGATGTAAACTCTAAATGTGATTCCCCATAAAATGTGTCAGCATGTGCCTTTAACAGCACTTTGTAAATTTACAGAAAAGATCAAGGATCTGCTGGCAAATGGAGATGTTGATGCATTGACCAGACTTGTCTTGGTGAATGCCATCTACTTTAAGGGTAATTGGGAGAAGAAGTTCCAACAGATCAGGACCACAGAGGTTCCATTTAAACTGAACAAGGTACAGTGTAGGTACAGGTGCACCTCTGTAAATATGACTTTAGAATAGAAGGCTTTGTAACTCCAAGATAAAGCACCGATGCAATACTTTGCCAATTGTTTGTGGAAAAAAAAGTTTTTTCTAATGTTTGATGACTATATTAGAAAATATAACAACAAACTTAAAGTTTGCATGGCAGTGATAGTCATTCAATAGTTATATTTTACAGGCCAAAGACAAATTACAGTCACATGATTACAAAAATGAATCTGAGTGTGTTCAGTCAGAAGAAGCAAAGCATTTGCTGTAAAAGTGCTGAAAAGCTACTTTTTATTCATAATTATTTTTATGTATATTTGTGAAATATAGCAATATTAACATGACTGGTTAGATAACATAATTGGTTAGGTACATTTTATTAAAATAAAGCAGACACATTTGGTTAGGTATATTAATGCAGTTTTGCCTTTTGATTTGGTTACATGCAGAATGACACTAAGCCAGTGCAGATGATGCATCAGAAAGCCAAGTTTCCCCTCGCCTATATTCCAGAATTGAACTGCCAGATTCTGGAAATGCCATATGTTGGGAATGAGCTTAGCATGCTATTTATGCTACCTAATGAAATAGATGATGACACTACTGGTCTTGAGAAGGTAAAGTATAAATTCCATGTGATCTGCATGAAAAGATGTAAGTGTAACTGGTGCCAACTGAAAAGTAGAATGACTCCAACTTAAAAATTAGAATGACACTCTAAGGGAACCACTGGTTACATACATTTGATTAAAAACCCTGATTTCTGTAATCCTGAATGCTAAACTTAGCCTGGCCCATCTTACTGTCTTACCATCTATACATTCTTGCAGTAAAAGCAGAGCAGGCATGAGGGTGAGCTGGTTTAAGTAGATTTTTTGTGATTTAAAATTTGTGAGGTTCTTACTCTGCTCTGTTGATGCATTTTATTAGAATATATTTTAAGAGTAAAGTTGCAAAAGACAGTAAATCTTTAAGCCAATTATAAAGAACAACAGATCCCACAAAGTGTGCAAAAGGAGAAGCCTGTGGTCACTAACACCAACTTTTAAAGATATAATTAACAAGAGTACAATAAGATGATGATGCCTTTAGGTACTTTGGAAGAAATCATTGTATTGACTTTACAGATCTGAAAATCTTCATTGTCTTTTTTTCCCAGATTGAGCAAACGCTCACCTATGAGAATTTCATGGAGTGGACACGAGCTGATATGATGAATAATGTGGAGGTGCAGGTTGCTGTGCCTCGGTTCAAACTGGAGGAGACCTATGACATGAAGGGGCTCCTAGTCAGCATGGGCATAGTGGATGCTTTTGACAGTGCCAAATGTAATTTTTCACGCATGTCTCCTTGCAATGATCTAGTGCTGTCCAAAGTTGTACATAAGTCTTTTGTGGAGGTCAATGAGGAAGGTACAGAAGCTGCTGCAGCTACTGCTGCCATCATGATGTTGCGTTGTGCCTTACTTCCAGTTTGCTTTGTGGCAGACCACCCATTCCTCTTTTTTATTAGACACAAAGCAACTGGAAGCATTCTCTTCTGTGGACGCTTCAGTTCACCTTAAACTGCCTAATGCTTTCATTATTGATCTCTGTGCTATTGACAAAGCAGAAACAGGACACAGGTGAGGTCAATTATTAAAGGCATTGTTGTCTTAATGAACCCCTGGCCTTCCTAATAAGCCTTGTCCAACACATATACCTATGCCTTAATCTTATGTAATTAATAGCATTGAGTGAGGTGCAGTTATTATAATCTATATCTTATAAGAAAAAAAATTATATATTATATATCTTTATATGATGCTATGAAATAAGAACATTGTTGCAATGGAACATTCTGGCAAATAAAAATATTTAAAAAACAAGAACATGTTTGTTGTTCCGTTTAGTTGTGAACCAAAATTCTCGTACCAGAAAAACTGAAACTAGAAGAATTCACATTTTGAAAAGTCTTGAAATCCACTTTTTGGAGTTAAATTTGTGATGGCCATTAGGTGGTCAGTTATATAGAACAACAATTTTATTTTAAACATTAACAAATACTACTCACAAAAAGTTTGGGATATTTGGCTTTCATGTTAAATTTATGGGACATGTAAAAAGATCACACTACAGTGATATAACATGAAAGTTTTTGGCAGTTGGTTTCATAATCTCAAACTTTTTACAGAAACAAAAGCCAACAACAGTGGTGGGTAAACCCCAACAAACAATGTCAGTGTCTCAATAACGTGTCATGAGCCCTTGAGCATCAATTACAGCTCGACACTGACATGCTGTTCACAAGTCAACTTATTGTCTGCTGAGACATGGCATCACACTCTTCTTGAAGGGCAGCCCTCAGGTCATTGAGGTTCTGGGGTACAGAGTTATGAGCCTGCACATGGCGAGTCAGCTGATCTCATAGGTTTTGTATGGTATTCAGGTCTGGAGAAGGTGCAGGACACTCCATTTGAGATACCTCAGTCTCCAGCAGCCGTCCCCTAATGATGCATCCTCAATGAGCTGGAGCATTGTCTATGAAGATGAAATGAGGCCTGTGTTGTTCATGCAGAGGCACAATGACTGAATTAATGATGTTATTTAAGTAGTCTGGGCTTGTCACTGTACCATTCACAAAGTGTTGGGCAGAGCTGTATTGACTAGACACACTAACACCACCATGTTGGGTACTCTTTCAGGTCGTCTAGCATGCAGGCCACGCTGATGTAAAGTTTCAAATGCTCTGATTTGACACTTTATGCAAATTCTGCCATGGGGTCCAGAACTATCAACATCAGTCTCCAGTTAAGAAGCCCAAGCAATTGTTAATCAATTTCACCTGCTTTCTGCTGCAAAAGAATATGACAGAAACCCAAAAACGAAATGATTCTGCTGGTGCTGGCCACACAGCACAGCATGGAGAAGATACCAGGACGCAGGCCATTACACAAGGAGAGCTTGACAGGGATGCATCAACTCAGCAGCCAGACTCATATCTGCTGCTTTGTGTGAGGAGGAACACTGCCAGAGCCCTACAAAATAACCTCCAGGAGGGCTACAGGTGTGTATGTTTCTGACCATTTGTCATTGGCGACTTGTTCTGTTCACTGATGGGCAGGTTCACACCGAGCACAGACATGAAAGAGTTTGGTGATGAAGTGGTGAACATTATGCTGCCTGCAACATCAGCCAACATGGCCAGTGAGTCAGTGATAGGCCCATTATCTGGAACTTTATGTATCGGTACCAACAAGTGGTGCCATAGACCATTTAGGAACTCGGATGCCTTCATTCATGTCTCTCCCAAGACACCATCTGCTGGCTAATAAGAAGCCTTGGGAGTATACAGGCATGTGGGTCCATACACACTACTGCGTCACAATAGACCAACCTGTGATTTCATTTCTATATTGATAGTATGTAGAATCAAGCTGTGACTGCATGCTTGATGTCATCATGTTGGAGAACGACTCTCACCACATGCATGAGTCCCTGACAGCACTGGGCATCTCCTTGAGTGACGAAAGTGTATGAAGGAATGCTATCGCAGGGCCTTCCTTCTTGCTGTGGATAGACTTTACAACCAAAAAAGCTCCCAGTAGACCACTTATAACTTCACTTATAACTACACTGATGTAAATATCTAACAGAATAAGTTAGTTGGAGGTCTGGATTTGGAATCATACTCAAAATCTCATACCATCGTCATGGAGTCTGTTTCTGACAGTTTGAGCAGAAACATGGATATTAGTGGCCTGCTGGAGGTCATTTTGCAGGGCTCTGGCTCTGCTCCTCCTGTTCCTCCTTGCACAAAGGAGGAGGTAGCGGTCCTGCTGCTGGGTTGTTGCCCTCCTACGGCCCCCTCCATGTCTCCTGGTGTACTGGCCTGTCTCCTGGTATCTGCTCCATGCTCTGGACACTGTGCTGACAGACACAGCAAACCTTCTTGCCACAGCTCACATTGATATGCCATCCTGGATGAGCTGCACTACCTGAGCAACTTCTGTGGGTTGTAGACATCGCCTCATGCTACCTCTATAGTGAGAGAACTGACAAAATGCAAAAGTGACCAAAACATCAGCCAGAAAGGATGAGAACAGAGAAAGGTCTGTGGTCACCACCTGCAGAACCACTCCTGTATAGGGGTTGTCTTGGTAACTGTCTCTCCTTTCTACCTGTTGTCTGTTCCATTTGAACAACAGCAGGTAAAACTGATCGACAATCAGTGTTGCTTCCTAACTGGACAGATTGGTTTCAGAGAAGTGTGGTTGACTTGGAGTTACATTGTGTTGTTTAAGTGTTCCCTTTATTTTTTTGAGCAGTGTATATACACTATTATAATGTGCAATATTCACTACAAAACTGATATTTATACAGCATTATGTGGACTCTTTTAATCCACCAATGTGCAATATCCCACGTACAACAGTCATGCACATTAAGTTGCATATATTCTTCAGAATTTTTTATGCTTTATTATATTTTTAATATTGTTTTACTTATGTATATAGTATTTACTAAGAGTCTCTTTTAATACCTATTTATATTACTGAGTGCTTCACTGTCCCTTTGCTGCTGTAATACTTTGAATTTCCCCACCTTGGGACTAATAAAGGATTGTCTTATCTTATCAGAGCTCCATAGAGATAATCAGCATGTAAAAATTATACCACAGATAATTCACTCCACTCTACACTCCATGTAGACAGCTTACACTTCATCAATTGTGAATAGCATTACAGAGCAGGCCAAACCAATCAGTTCTGTGGTATCGTGGTTAGAGTCCTGGGCTATGAACTGAGACACCTGAGTTCAAACCACGTGACAGCCACAAAATTTCTTCATACACATTGAATCCAGCAATTTGAGTTCAAACTTGGTTAGATAATGTCAGGACTGGTTTCAGAGAAAATATCTTCTTGGAAGAGTGAAGAACAATATTAGTCCTGGGAGCTGCACATTAAAGACTGTAAAGAATGGAAGAAACATTCAGCCAGAAAATAAGCTTAAACATTCTTGATTATAAATGAAAAGTGATTTTAAAATGTTACAAAACTGTGACTGCCCTTTCTGCCCAAAGTCCCTTTTTGTCAAATTTTTTTTAAGTGTAAGTGTGAATGTCTGTATGTGTGGCACAAAATAATACTAGATAAAAATACTAAATCCTAAAAAAATACTAATAATTTAGATCTACTCTCGGTCGGTCACATGATCCACGTAGACGTGCCCTCACCTGCAGCTAGGCATACAGAGATACTAGATACAGAGAGAGCACAACTGTATAGCATCAAAACAGGCTCAGCTTAAGCGTAAATGTACACAGGTATTGTAAACGTAAGTTTTAAGTATCAAACGTAAATGTAAATCTGTAAATGAAACTGTAAAATCGTAAATTAAAAACATAATCATAAACGAAAAATACTGGTTGTAAATATACTTACATTTTCGCTTCTCTAGCGAGACAGGATATTACATTACTTCAGCAGAAAACAAACCCCAAAATTTTTCGGATTGCAGTAAATCACGAGTCGTTTTTGGTGAAGGATGAGAACTTTTGCACTTTATCGTTTTATTAAATTTATGTTTGTTTGTTAAAAAGAAATCACTTGCGCTTTCGCACTTTGCAGTGGACTTGCATAGACGGTGGGGAGCAGATATGCATTAAGCAGCGGCAGGGTTGCCAGGTCCCCAAAAGCTATATCCCAATGTCTGACATAAAGTGCCCTTCCTCCCTATACAACCTGACACCAGCCTAAATTCTAGAGCGTCCAATCACAGATATTATTGTTAGCATTATTATTTTTATTAGTAGTAGTAGTAAATATAATGTAAGAAGAACATACCTCCCTTATTGCTTTTCTTTGCATTTACAATATCCCCTTTTCTCTATTCTAAATTTATATGTTTTAGATCCCATTCCAATAAGTTATCTAATACTAGTAAGTCTACCCCAATGCTCTTCACACTGTTGTTCACTGCCATTTAACTCCTTGTGTACACCACAGTCATAGCCATAAAAAAACACTTACAGTAACACAGATATTTTGAGTGTATAACTGTGGTGTTAAAACCATAAGGAATTAAAAGGTAGTAGAGACTTGGCAACCCTGCTGCTGCTTAACGCAGATCTGCTCCCCACCGTCTGTTAGCCTATGTAAGTCCACCCTTTAGTACAGGGGTGCACACACTTTTTCAGCCTGCGAGCTGCTTATCTAATGACTAAGTCAAAATGATCTACCTACTATAAAAATGCAAGACATATATTTATTTATAAATATACTGACAATTTATGTCTTTTGCGGGAGCGGTCGGTCAGTCAGTCCAGTCGTCACGGGAGCGGGACAAGACATACATGTCGAAAAATCCTGCAAGTTAATAAATATTCTAGAAAATGATGATAATCATGCATCTAATCAGTCAGCAAGAAAGTCAAAATACTGGCGGAGTGTCATGTGAACAGACGTTCAGTCTCTCTCTCTCTCTCTCTCTCTCTCTCTCTCTCTCACACACACACACACACGCTCACTCTCTCTCTCTCTCTCTCTCTGTATTTCTGTGTGTATGTGCTGCCCTAATAATGATGTGTTATAACCTAAATAATAGTTTGCTGTTGTAATAAATATTGTAGCATTGGCCATGTCGAGGTCATGCGGTATGGTTGACGTCATCACCCAGAAGCACTTGCGGGTCGTACACAGTTGTAAAACAGTTATGAATTGTTCATATCAGTTATTTTATGTGTTATGCTGGCTTAGTGTTTTATTAATGTAGTCATCATCCTGTGTTGGTAGATATGATTAATTTGTTTACGTGAGTAACTTACCGTCTGTGAGATGTGGAGTAGCATTAGTGTCACACACACACCAGAGGATAAACTCAACTCAACTCGTGCGGCCAATCACACGTTAGCAAGAAATAGCAGAACCAATTGAATGAGCTTGTGGGCGGTCTAAAGTGAAACAGGATTTTCAGATTGAGAGGCTTGGATTCCCGCTGGGTCCTAGTGCTCGACCGGACTCCCTGTATGTCAATCAACTGGCAAGTTTTATATCAAGGACAGATGATAGGCTGACGTCTATTTTTTAAATGCCATGCGATCTACCCACACTACCTTTGTGATCGACTGGTAGATTGCGATTGACGTATTGTGCACCCCTGCTTTAGTAAGTAATCCTGCAAAGTGCAAAAGTTCTCATCATTCACTAAAAACGACTGATTTAATGCAGTTTGTAAAACTTTGTCCAGAAATGACGTGTTTATACGCATGTGCGGTACAAATCTGCCAGGGTGAACGGATCGGGTAGTGACACCCTCTCATTTTGTGGGGGTTGTTTTTAGGCTGAAGTGATGTTATAATATCCTGACCCTCTAGCCAATGAGCGTTGAGCCCCATATACCCCCCCACACGGTCAAAAAAGGATCAAAAATAAATGTATCGTAACTGTAATTTGTGAATGGTAAACATAACTAGTGAAGTGAAATATAAAAATTAGAAGCAAAATTGTGAGTATTACATTTACAACCAGTATTTTTCTTTTATGATTATGTTTTTAATTTACGATTTTACAGTTTCATTTACAGATTTACATTTACGTTTACCATACTTAAAACTTATGTTTACAATACCTGTTTTATGTTTACGCTTATGTTGAGCCAGTTTTGACACCATACAACTGACGGTCCGGTGAGTAGGTTTTGCTATTTTTATTTGTTTTTGTTTTTTATTTGTATTTGTTTGTGCACACCACAGTGTATTCTTGCAAGGTAACTGACGAAATTAGTGAAGTGAGCAGCATCCTGTGTGCTTCTGACTTTGCACACACTCTCATAAGTTATTGCTGCTAATGAAGCACACAGCATGCTGAGGGGGAAAAGTATGTCTGTATGCCTGCATGTATGGCTTCTTTTTGTTTCTATATGTTTCTTTTGTCATGGGCAAAGTGCATCAGAGAGATGTATAATTGATATGTATATTATATATTATAACTCTATGTATAATTTTACTGCCAAGTGAGTTGCAGTGTTTTTCCTACATGTATGTTTCTATAGGCAATGAGGCAGGTAATTTCACTAAAACTATGAAATATACATGCTTATTCACATAATTTTGGACTATATTAGTATAAATACAACAATAATAATTAATTAGAAGAATTTGAATTGTGATTTTCTCAACCTCTCATTTAAACAAATCAGAACTTGTTTATAACATTTGTATACACACAAATTAAACATAATATGCATAAAAATAAAATATGTAACTTTTATAACTTTCCATTCTTTATGAATTTGGGTTGATACAAATCAACCGGTTATACTGTATGGTATGTTTCTGTATGATGTTTCAAATTTGTGCTCCATGTGCCCCCTTTTGACTTTGAGCACCTGCTCCTCCAAAGGTCTCTGCACGGCCCTGGTAAAATTCTGTGCAGAGCTCTGGTGCAGAAAGCCTGAACTTCAACTTTTGAATAGCATTACAGACCAGCCCTGAGCAAGCAGTTCTGTTGAGTTGTGGATTAGATCCCTGGGTCTTGAATTGGGCAAGTTCAATGGGTGGAACAACCAATAGTTTTTTTTATACCTTGAATTCAATCACATGAGTTCAAAACTAAATGATAAGGAAAAAGAAACAATACTATTAATGTGTGTTTTAGGGAACAGATGAAAGCAATTCATATGAAAGGACTGTAATTGTAGGAGATGCTAGAATGCCAAAAGTGATCCACAAAAACATGTTCACAGAGGTATTTTCATAAATTATATATATATTATTAAAACAATAAAGGCCCAAATATGTTATATTAAAGGTTAAATGCTTACTTTTGCATTGAATTAATAAATGAAACATTTTTTTTCATTGCTTTACTTCATATGTTGTTCATGTTTCAAGATGCAATTTGCTGAGAAGAATAAGTTCTTATACCTGCAGCAGAAGCTGTTCTGTGTCTCCCTCTATAGGTCTACCACTGGGCTGCTATATATGCTGCAAAAACATTCAACTCCTGATAAATATGGTTTGTTGATGTGACATCCTGTTTTTTTCTGTCAACAAGATAAAAAATGAAAATTTATTGAAAATGCCAATTTACTGTTCTTCGTTATTTATTCTTCGCTCAAAATATAAACAACTACTCCCTCCTACAGCTTTTGACATAGAACCATGAAACTCAGCACCCGATTAGATTGCTTGTGCTTTTTGGATCAATCCATCTTACGGATTACCAAAAATCAGCATTCAAACACCAATTTGTTCTCATTGGAATCCAGCAAAATGTGTCCCTAAACATTGGTCTGAACACAAGACAGAAGTGCAGATGGAAGGAAACACTCAGTACATTTGAAGCTAAAATAGATCTGAATATCATCAGCATAGCAGTGGAAATGGAGGCCATAAGAATGAATAATGCTATCTATAGGCAATATGTAAATAAAAAATACTGTAACAGGAGACCTAAAATAGGGCCTTGGGGTACTCTTTGAGTGGAACAGTACTTGATTTATTCTGTCCAATAGACACAAACACTAAACACTAGGAACATGGCCACAAGTACAAGATAGGTTTATAATATGGGAGACAGCAGGGGGAATAGAACCCTGTTTACTGTTTACTATTTAGGGTGTCAGTCATTTTGTATTCCTGTCTGAATTCTCAGTGAACAAATACTGTTACCCACAATGCACCATAACTATAGTTTACAACAGATGTACAGTACTAACAGGCTAATGTGCCACAATGCATTGCAGTTTTCTTGTGGACAAATCCACTGGATTGACTTTTTTGTATAACTGTAATACATTAATATATATTATATCATTATTATAATTATTGTCATTTTGCTCAATCATTTTATTGATAGAATGGAAACATGGCAGTAAGTATAGAATCAAATATTAGATTTGTATCTAAGGTCATAACAAACCATAGTAAAACATGGAGACATATATTGGATATATATTTAGATGTTGCCAGTAGCCTCTATTGTTGATGTTTCTTTTATTAAAATAAATGATAATATTAATACACTATTATACTGTATAAAAGATTGTGTATATGGTAAAAGGTCAAGATGATTTGTTTCCAGTGTGAGTCTTGTCTCGCTGTTACTGTTTTTTAATATATATATATATATATATATATATATATATATATATGTGTGTGTGTGTGTGTGTGTGTGTGTGTGTGTGTGTGTGTGTCTGTGTGTCTGTGTGCGCGTGCGAATATATATATATATATATATATAATAAAAATAACTGAACAATGTCATTAGTGATCCGTGAACATGTGACCATTTCGGACACACTTCCTGATATAAGCCCATTACACATTTTTGTATCAGAATTTGCGGGGGGGATAAGGGGTTATGACCCCCACCCCAATAATCTGATCCAATCACTATATCCCCCCCAATAAAGTGACATAATTTACAAAAACAGCTTTCATGAATAACTTGTTAATTTTCTTTATTCATTATCATTTTTGGGTAAAATAGTAGCATGTTTAATCATTTGGTAATGTAACCCCTCTTTCCCCACAAAAACTTGGTATCACATAACCAGTTTGGCTCCACCAAGCAGCAGTGCTCACCGTTTACTTTCTTGTCACAGTTACCAGGTTCGTGGTCTTCAGGCGAAATTGAGCTTGTTTGAAAATCCCGTCGCGGGTGAAATTTCAAGCGTGGCGGGGGCCGGGTTTTTGGGCTACTTTTTAAAAATTACTGTAGCTGCAGTAAAGAAAAAAAAGAGAGAGAGAGAGACAGAGAGAGAGAGAGAGAGAGAGAGAGAGAGACACACACACACAGAGAAGGTGAAAACAGTCACTAGCTAATATGCCAGGTAAACAGGGGAAATACGGGTATTGCAAGGTCTGAGAAAAAGAAAAATGTTTGATATAATTGATTAAAAGTGTTCCTAATGACGAGAAAAATGCACATTGCAAATACTGCAAATGTGAAATGAAAAAGTCAGTTCCTTATGTTTTGCTATTTATGTTACTATTAAATGTTCTTGACTGGGATATAAAACTAAAGAACTAATAAACACTAATGTTACCATATTATTAATGACTGAGAATAAATCTCTTATAAACAAAATACCAAGTCGTACACTCATAGTTGTTTTGCCATTTGCTTCAAACGTGTGACAGACATATTTTGGGCTAGTTTAAGCTTCTTAAGGGTGGGTTTTAGACTGACTTTGGGCTGGATATTTTCGCTGGACCTGGCAACCCTGTTGCTTGTAGAAGCAGCTGCTGGGGAGTGGGTTTTGTAAGAAAAAATGAAAAGAGCACCAAAAAGTGGACAAAAAACAATTTTTCATTGTTGGTCGACAACACAGCCTTGTAAAAGGCAGAAAAATCAAAATGAGGTAAATGTATATGTATTGTTAGCTGATGATTTAATAACTATGCTGATGTGTATCAGACACACTATGAATACTCGTTCAGGTATTTTAGCTAGCTCCGTTAGGCCTGCTACTCCCTGCTCCTCGTAAGCTGACAATGAGTCAAAAGAAAAAGAAGATAAAAGTGGCTATTTGCACACACAGTACAATACCTGTAATATGTAATAAACTAAACCCATAAACAAGTATATAGTTTTACTCAGTGAATACACACATAACATTTTATGTATTTAGCTATTAATAACTAATATTAGTACTGATAACAGGACTAAAGATGTCCATAAATGTCCAGGATGAGACTCGTTAACATATCAAGTTAAAACCTTTTTCTCTACAGAATGTGTTTAATAGTAAAGAGTTTAATGTTTAATTAAACTCACATGCTCGGTGGAGAACAGACTGCTGTAAAATATTGTGTTTATTATATTTGGCAGCCAAATTAAAACAGTTTCTTTAAATGTGGAATAAGGGGCTGCAAAATTGGTAGTAAAACAATGTAATGTGCACTTCAGTTTGCCTATGTATTCTTTAATGTATTGAGTGTTAAGAACAGTGCATAATATTTATGTTTATAGTTTGTGTTAATACAGTGATGCAATTAATTCATCATTTGTGATTTTGACTTTCTTTCATAGACAATGGCTTCACTCACAAAATTAATGATTTGAAGCTACCACTGTCTTGAAGTCCTCTTATTTTATATAAATTAAGTACACAGCTGCAACTCTCTTGTTGTCTTTAGGTAATTTTGACCTGATCTCAAAATTTACAGTGTCATATATGTACATTTAAGCATAATTGCTGAAAATGACATGAAGGGTTTTAATCTGCTCTTCTTTAATTACTAATGGCTATATTTGTGGAATTGTGTTGTAATTTCTCCTAGCCAAATTATAGTGCACCAGGTAAATACATGCACTTTGAAAATTGAGAAATTTAGGTGTGTCATATAATAGATTCTATAAGTGTAAAATATTTGTTACTGTTGGAAGAAATGTGAAAAATATCTTAATTGTTTAAGGTGCAGAGTAAATACAAAGAAAGTTAAATAAACACATACTAAAAGCATTACAGTGTGTTTCGAATATGGTTAACCCAAAATCTTCTGAATCCTTTTAGAAAAGTAAATGATTTAATAAATAAAATTGGAAAGACAGCTCAACCCAATGTTGGACCCAAAGTTACGCCTTTGTCAGAATCGTTCAAATATTGAAAAAAAAATCGACAATTTCAACAAGTCATATGGAGAAAACTGTGTTATTCAGAATTTAACATTAAATAAATAACACTATAATAAGTGTTTCACAATGAAAACAAATCTCTCTTGTGCTATTTTATATTAGTGAAGGTTGTTTTTTCTTCCCAAAATTCAGAACAGAAGATTGAAGGACACAAGGACTTGTTTTTTAAACTTTAGGATTTATTTTTTTATGTTCTTCAACTGGCTGGTGACAGATTTCACAATAAGAGTTTTGTGTGCTGTGTGTGCATGCTGAAGATAACATGTTTGGACCAGATTTAGTTACTGGTCATGGTGTCTTGAAGCCAGGAGTTGAACAGGCAGACCTGTGAAAAACACAAGAGGTGTTTTTTTCAGAACATGTTTTGGCATTATTTGTAAATGTAGACATGGACGAGAATGAAAAACCTAAATAAAGTTTTCTCATGGGGTTGTTAATATCTGCCTTAGTATCTAATGAATGCAACAATATTGCAAATGAGTCACCAGACGTATGAATTTGTACAGTACCTTAGCATAGACACCGGGGTGGTCCTTCTCAGCACAGCCATAGCCCCAGGACACAATACCTTGCAGCTCATTTTTGCACACCACAGGACCACCAGAGTCACCCTGAGGGTGTGAGAGACAGAATGCGAAAGAGTGAAACACTTTGTCTTGCTAAGGAGGCCTTTAAAAATTAATGTGGTAAAAGGTTGTTTTGAGTTTTTTTGTTTTGTTTTGTTTTTGTTTTTTTGTTTTTTTTTGCAAAATGCCAATGGTAAATCCACATATTGTCATTGTAAGTAAAACTGAACAGTAAAAAAAAGGGGGACACACAAAGAAATAATATTGTGTTCACTGCTTGGTCAAAGAAATACATGTCATTATTTACCTGGCAAGAGTCCTTGCCTCCCTCCAGGTAGCCAGCGCAGAACATAGAATCAGTGATCATGCCAGGATAAGAGTTATTACAATCTCTGTCTGAGATAATGGGGATCTCCAGACACTGCAGTTTGTTGCGATCAGCAGCTGCAAACATAACGCAAAAGTTACCTAATGCCAGTGGTCAAGTCTCGAGCCGCACCTCGAACTCTTCGAGCTTTTAGTACAGCTCGGCTTGACCCACCATCCTTCAAGACACGTGCAAGACCAGCATCAAGACTCTTCTCTGTCCTAACACACAGGTGGTCTTACAAACTCCCACTGACTGTTCAAACAGCAGAGTCCCTTGCAGTCTTCAAACACAGACTGAAGACCATCTCTTTGTGGAGCACTTAAGCAAACACTAGTTTACCTTTCCTATTGTAGTGCATTAAAATGCACTTATATTGTGTATAATTGTGTATCTTTCCCTCTTTCTAAGTAACTTCAATTTGTTCATAAACACAGAGTTTGTTGTATTGGGAGAGGAGATCTTAAAGAAATACTTCAGCCTACTTTTTAGTAAATGTAGCTGCAAGGCTAACATTGCTAACAATCACTAGCACTAGCACTCATAAAAAACAAACAGTCCACTTGTTCACATAAAAAATACATTCCCAAACCTTCTGTCCAGCTCCACAATATACATAGAAATCTTAATTAAGTTTACACAAACTTGTCAGTGTGGTTTACGGCAACTTTAAACAAAAAACTAATGTAGCTCAATGCTACATCTCTCATCTTATAGAGCTAAGTGCCAAGTGCTGATCTAGAATCAGTTTTTATGGTGATGATATAAATAAGAAAGAAACAAATCCAAAACCAATCTCTACAGTACCAGTCACAAGTTTGGACACACCTTCTCATTCAATGTTTTTAATTTTAATATATTTTAATATATTTTTTTCAATTTATTTTTTTCCTACATTGTAAATTAATACTGATGTCATCTAGACTATGAAGGAACACATATGAATCATGTGGTAAACTTAAAGGTGTTAAACCAAATCATGTTTTAGATTTTAGATGCTTCACAGTAGACACACAACTGATGTCTCAAACACATTAAGGGGGCAAGAAATGCAAGTCATGAACTCTTGACAAGACACAGCTGTTAACTGAAAGCCATTCCAGGTGACTACCTCATAAAGCTGACTGAGAAAATGCCAAGAAAGCTGTCATCTAAGCAAGAGGTGCCTACTGTGAAGAATGTAAAATTTAAACATATTGTGGTTTGTTTAACACTTGTTTGTTTACTAAATAATTTCATGACTTTTTAATATTAATCTACAATGCAGACCATTTTTAAATAATGGAAAAACACTGAATGTGTGTCCATGTACTGTATATGGCATATACCCCTGACCTACTATCTCTATATATGTTTTAACATCTTGCACCTGAAGATTTGAAGATTTTTGTCCTTAAAGCTCATTCTATACCTTAATATTTATTAACAATATGGAGAACCATTATAATTTATTTTTTGGCATTATTTCAGTTTATTAATTTGTGTTGCATAATCTTGGACTTTTTACACAATAAGTTGATTGAGATACTCACTGGAGCTCATGGTGTTTCCCCAGCCAGTGACTGTGCACATGGTGCCAGCAGGGGCACAGCTCTTGGGCAGGGCAATGGGCTGTACATAGTCGTTCAAGGTGGCAGATTTGCTCAACTTGACCAGCATGATGTCATTATCAATGTTCCAGGAGCTATAGTTGGGGTTTCTAATGACCTTGGAGGAAGTAATGAACTGCTCAGTGCCCTCATTAACCTGGATGTTGTGCTCACCCAAACGGACTTCAATACGACTGGAGTGGGGATAGAAACCATATTTAAGTTTCATAATATTCAAAAAGGTCCAA
Source organism: Crenuchus spilurus (assembly GCA_036984385.1). Lineage (NCBI taxonomy): Eukaryota > Metazoa > Chordata > Actinopteri > Characiformes > Crenuchidae > Crenuchus > Crenuchus spilurus. The sequence goes on from BRDA01010267.1 coordinate 39,391, forward strand.
GACGATTTGTAAAACAGTGTAATAATGCTGGTTAAAACAGATGATTTACAGAACAGAAAACCCATTAAAACCAGTTCACTCGTCACTGTATGTTACGGTGAGTCTACAATTGTCATTTATTACATCACTTACGACTGGTAGCAGTGAGCAGCTGACACAACCCAGTCCCTGTTGACCAGAGAGCCACCACAGAAGTGATAGCCAACGTTCAGAGACACTTGCCAGGGCTGGGAGTTAGGTTTGCACTCGTAACCTCCAACAATCTTGTCATCCTCCAGAGCAACTGCACACAGCAGAAATGATCATGGTTGGTTGATGAATCAGTCAATAATCTTTATACTGTCAGTGAAGCTTATACTTACAAGCAGCTCCAACAAGCAAGAGCAGGACCAGAGACCTCATGATGGCTGTATGATCACCTTCAGTGCATGCCTCACATCTCCTTCTTATTTATTCAAACCAGAAGTACCACAATGACCAATCTGCAGCCAGTATGTAAAGATAACCTAAAGCCAGATAAGCAATGCTGTAAATGAATAAATTGTTGATTTTTGCAAAAATCATTGGAAAACCATAATCTGTCATGGAACTGAAAATGAATATGCTGCATTAACACATTGTTCATTATTGGTATATATGTTACAGGCAATGTATAGAAACCCGGCATTCTATAGAATACCTAGGCAATGTATACAATCCCTGTCGTTGTCAGGCAAGGTATGAAATATCTGCGTTGTTCTATACTTTTCTTAGGCATTACATAAAATGACTAGGCATTATAAAGAATGACAAGAGCTGCTCAGGCAAAGTGTGAAAGGCATTTGTTATTGTGGCACTTAGGGTTATGGTTAGGGTTAGGGTTAGGTTTGGGGGTAGGGTTAGGGTTAATGTTATGGTTAGGGTTAGGGTTATGGTGGGAAAGCATATTCTACACTCTGCCTGTTTGTCATTAGATATTCTATAGAATGACTAGGAAATGTATGAAAGATGATTTATTTCATACTTTGATGACCCCTTGTATACAATGCCTAGGTATTCTATAGAATGCCGGTTTTTATACATTGCATCTGATACATTCACCATTATTAATGCATATGCATAAAACTTGTATTGGATATGCTATAAGGCACGTTTATCTAATTTTAAAAGAAGCAAAATGGGATGCAAAGAATCAACATGCAATGGCAGTACAATGCACAATGAAAAAAGTGTATTTATGTTCTTATACATATTCATATAAATGTTTAATCTTCATAAATAAGACAATGGTCCAAGATTGCAGTGTAATGTAACCATATGTAACCATACTTACTGGTAACCTAGAGTACAAGTGAATCAGACAAAGTACAACACTTTGAGGAGTATGTGTACTAATGCTTACATGTTCAATTCTTTTATTAATATTCATTATTTAAAAACCTGATCCATATCTACAAATCTCAACTGTGTATGAGTTGATCAGGTCTAATTATTGTAGTTAATGTTTTATGGTTAAAAACAGCTATTAAAATGCTTAAAACTCATCTGAAGGCCCATTTAAGCATATTAATTGATAATTAATTGATGGTAAAAGTCAGCATACACAGCTGAAATGTTAATAGACCGAACAGTATGGTTCACTTGTTTATTTGACTTACAAAATGAAGCTAATTGTGATTATCATTGTGCATCAATCAGTAATGTTTGTATTTTTAAATTATTTTAAGTATTTTGAATCAACACAAAGTGGTCAGTTTGCTAAATTCATGTGAGCAGAGAGTCCTTATAGAGAAGAAGGTGATGGGCGACAGGTGTGTAAGCTATTGCTCTGAGGAGGCTGGCTGGAGGTGTAGCAATGTTACTGAATGTTGTGGTGATTTTTGACATCTGGAGGTGGTACATTACTGACAATAGTATAAATTTACCATTTCTGTCCCACACAGTGAGGCTTTTGATTTACAGATGATTGTTAGTGTCATGTACATATTCTGAAAGGCGTTTCGGGTTTGAGCATCCCAACATATTTGTTACAGTCATTATCTTCACTTTTCCTCTCATGTATCCTCTAGAAGCTTTTGGTTGTTCATGCATTTTATTTAACTGACGCTGACTGTACTTAATTCCATTGGAAATTGGTAGTTGATGGAACATAGTTTAATTTTGTTGAATTACTGTATTGATTAGACTGAAAATTGTTCAACTAAAAAAAGTAATGAGCTTTGTTCAATGATTGTCTAAATAACTGGACAGACACAGTTCACCTGTGGTTGATCAGCCAGTATATTTTCTGTTAACTAGATCTATATACATTGACACTACACAGTTGTAGTTGTTGCAGGGATAGCATGCAATCTTAATAACCTTGAGTGAGTTTTCCAGCTGGTACCCCTCGTCTCTCTCAGCAGCTGGTGGTCTTCTCACCCTCTGTGTACACGTATGTTAGCTTTCCATGAAACGCAGAAAATTATGTGGTGCAGCTGGATAAGAATTTCACTGAAATAGCAAAAAATGAAAAAAAAAAACAATTTTACAAAGCATGTATAATAGGCCCTAAACATCTCTCCATTATAAAACTGGACAACACTCAAAAAATAAGGTGTTGAATGATACATTTTCATCTATTCAGCTGAGTTGAGAAAATATATTGCCTTAGTTACTTCAACAGAAAATGATTTATTTCTGTTAATTTAACTAAGTGTAGGGCATGACTTGAGGTGGGATATTGGGGACTTGCCATCCCCTCAGTTAAAAAAAAAGAAAATCTAGCAAGATATCAATTTTGCATATTTATCTATAACGTTCTTTGAACAAAATGTACCCAACTATTTAATACAGCTATGCTCCACTAGGATATTAAGTCTGCCTAAAGACTGGAAGGCTTTGATGATTGCTGTGTTGTGTTAAGCATGTGATACATACAAACCGGATTCCAAAAAAGTTGGGACACTAAACAAATTGTGAATAAAAACTGAATGCAAT
>BRDA01010268.1:7935-24305 GCA_036984385.1 Crenuchus spilurus
GTTAGTGTTAGGATTAGGGACAACGTTAGAATTAAGGTTAGGTGTGAATTTGAGATTAGGGTTTGGATTAAGACCAGGTTTAGGATTAAAATTTGACTTATGGTTAAGTTTAATGTTAGGGTTAGGAACAAGGTTAGAATTAGGGTTAGGTGTTAATTCGAGATTAGGATTTGGATTAAGACCAGGTTTAGGATTAAGATTTGGTTTAAAGTTAAGGTTAGTGTTAGGATTAGGGACAAGGTTAGAATTAGGGTTAGGTGTGAATTTGACATTAGGGTTTGGATTAAGACCAGGTTTAGGATTAAATTTTGGTTTAAGGTTAAGTTTAATGTTAGAATTAGGAGCAAAGTTAGAATTAGAATTAGGTGTTAATTTGAGATTAGAGTTTCGATTAAGACCAGGTTTAGGATTAAGATTTGGTTTAAAGTTAAGGTTAGTGTTAGGATTAGGGACAACGTTAGAATTAAGGTTAGGTGTGAATTTGAGATTAGGGTTTGGATTAAGACCAGGTTTAGGATTAAAATTTGACTTATGGTTAAGTTTAATGTTAGGGTTAGGAACAAGGTTACAATTAGGGTTAGGTGTTAATTTGAGATTAGAGTTTGGATTAAGACCAGGTTTAGGATTAAGATTTGGTTTAAAGTTAAGGTTAGTGTTAGGATTAGGGACAATGTTAGAATTAAATATCTTATTTAATCTTCTTACTATAAATAAAGCAGACGCTACAGCTACAAGATGGTCAGTATTCTGTATTCAGATGATTCACTAGTGCTGTTTCATTATAATGTTGATGTCGCTGATAGTCTATGAAGTTTATGAATCATATACAAACATAAAGTGTAACCTCTTGCTTAAAGTTAATTTCTTAAATTTCCATTGCAGGAACTTTGTAAGGACTTACACCACAAGATTGACATTGTGGATGAAGCGAGATATGACCTTTCTATAAAAGTGTCCAGAAATGATATGGAGGTATTGATATAATAATTACATATTCAGATTGATGATCACATTCATCTTAATGCAGCTTTCTTAATATAATAGCTTCTTCACATTACATTAATGGAAATGTGATGCCTCTTGTGGTAATTCTACAGAAAAAAGCCAAATAGAATATGAATAGAAATGTGCTGTATCATGCTTGGTCTACAGCTGAATGTTCTTTGCATCAGATCCAGTCTCTGCATGAGAAAATCTATGAGCTGAAGGGAAAAATGAAGAGACCCAAACTGAAGAGAGTGAAGAAGTCAGCGGACGACGTGTTGGGAGCTCTGACGGACACCAAACTTATGAAGGCTGACTTCAAAGCCAACCTTAAGACTGTGAAAAAGGAAGAAGAAAAGGTGATGTTAATGCAAGCAAAGCGCTGCTACATCTGGTCTTTTCTCCTGAAGTCTGAGCAGCCCGTGTGTAGTGTCTTATCAAGCCTTTAGTGCGTTTGTTCAGTCGTGCTGTCACTGAATGGAATTTGTTGAGCATAAGATACACTCCCAAAAATAAAAGCACTAAAAAGGGTTCTTTGAAGTCATGCCACAGAAGAACCACTGTTAGTGCTTCTTTTTAAGAACTTTCAGGAAAAGGTGTCAAACTCCAGTCGCGGAGGACCGGATTTCTGCAGTTTGGTGATCTTCCTGATTAAACACACCTGATTCAACTCATCAGGGACGCTGGCCCTGGAGTTTGACACCCCTGTCCTAGAATAAAGCCAAGAACCCATCCGTTGTCCGAACTAAAAAATGTTACAAAAATTTCCACCCAAATCTTACTGATTTGATGTTTTTTGTCCTTTCATGTCCTTTTACTTTTATTCATACTCACACTGAGATTTTCTATTTCTATTTTTTCTATTTTTATTATTTTTATTAAATGTACTTTTTTAGTTTAGAACTAGAGCAGTGAAGCTAGCACTTCTAAAAAAAGAACAGTAGAACTCAGAAGTCACCTAAAGAGCTCAGTTTTTTTTATCAAAATACTGTACATCACAATCACTGATGTCAATAAAACTCTTTCCTTATCAAACCATCCAACTTCCAAGGTGGTTTGTGTATACAGTTCCTGTAAATTAGCTACATTATCCTTCAACTACAAAAGATGTTTCATCAGCTCCACTGACTATATTCAGGGGCAGATTTGGAAGTTCTGGGGCCCCAAGCAATGTCATGTCTGGGGGCCCTGATCAAATGGATTATTTTTTATAATTATGGTGCGGTACAGGCTTAAACATAAATTTTATTATTATTATTAATTATTAATAAATCTTAATTATTATACATAAATTCTAAACATAACGTAAACATTATTATTTATAACATTTTTTGAGGAATTACTAGTTACTATTAATAATATACTAATAAAAACTATAATCATTATTCTTATTATTATTAATAATAATAAAATAATATTAATCATTAATAAAATATTAATTATTAAATATTACTAAACTGTTAAAATCATGTAATATAAAATTATCACCCAATTCTGTGTTACACCTTGATAATCAACTTCACTCCAATTTATTAGCACCAATTTTAGTGTATAGAACTGCAGTCAATAGGCCTCATTTACACATAATTATACCTCATTTTTGAGTAAAAAAAAGCAGAAATTCTGAATTATTTTGACAATAGTTAGAGGAATGTAAATAGATGGCTTATCACAGACTGGTAGATGCACACACAGACACAGATTCTAATGTTAATGGATTTTAATATGAAACCTCTGATATTAAAATATGTCTATCTGATGTGAAACACGCAGAACAAACGTACATGTTAACAACTTAGAGTGTCAGGTGAACACGGACTACAGTCCAAATCACAAAACTCTGGTTTGCAAGTCCAGACATTTGATGGAGTGACAACTGGGATGGCAATCACACACTAGCAAGAAATGGCAGAGCCAATCGATGAGCTTGTGAGCGGCCTAAAGAGAAATAGGCTTCCGAGTGAGAGGCTGTTTTTTGCTGGGTCCTAGTGCTCGACCTGTTTCTTTTTAATACTGTATAGCGTAACACTGTTTTTGGAAAAATCTGCAGAGAACGTAAACTGTCTTTTGAAAAAGCCGCTGTCCCCCACCCCCACTCCAAAATTACACCCGTGGTGTAAGGTATCTCTTTAGTGTGGAACAACAAATAAAAACTATTATGCGTTTATTTATTTATTTTTTTGCCAAATTCTTTTGGCCAGCAGGGGGCCTCCTAATCTCCTGGGCCCCCTAATCTCCATCTGTTTCTCTGTATACTTTATTATCCTCCTTTCACCTGTTCTTTAATGATTAGGACCCCCACAGAGCAGCTATTATTTGAGTGGTAGATCATTCTCAGCACTGTAGTGACACTGACGTGGTGGTGGTGTGTTTGTCTGTGATACACCGCCACGAGTGGATCAAACAGAGCAGTGTTGTAGAACAAGTGCACTTACATGATCAGTGGAGCTGATAAAATGGACAATGAGTGTAGATACAAGTGTCTGGTAGGTGTATGGTCCCCAACAAGTGTAAAACTTTAGATATGGACATTAATGGGTTAAAAGTGTACTTGAAATGCTTCATGGCCTCTGAGTTGGTGTGAGAGCTGTAAACTGGCATATATCTGTGGCATATTCACACAAACACTCCACTGTCATTAGGGATAATTGTGCACTGCGGCTATAGCTCCATTTTTACGGCTCTCCTGCTGTTTGACTCTGAGTTTGACTGAAAGTGCTTCTGTCTCTTTCGCTACAGAAAGAGGAGGTGACAGACTGGAGGAAGAACGTGGAAGCCATGTCTGGGATGGAGGGCAGAAAGAAGTTATTTAATGCTGGCCAGTGAACCGGTGACACAGCAGTTTATAGAACTTGTTTTGCAGAATAGATAGGCCTCGCTGGCCACCTATATGTCTGCAAAAAGGACTGTTTAAGCACAAAAAGTGGTATCTTGATATGAATGCATATTACTGTTGTGTCTCTGTGTGTGTGTGTGTGTGTGTGTGTGTGTGTGTGTGTGTGTGTGTGTGTGTGTGTGTGTGTGTGTGTGTGTGTGTGTGTGTGTATGTATGTGTGTGTGTGTGTGTGTGTGTGTGTGGTTTTGTGAACGTTTAAAACGCTTTAAAAAAACATTAACAGCCATAATCAACCACTGATATTTTGTAACACAACATTAACTCGCATAGAATATTCACTCATGTAATATTCCCATCACGCCAACTATGTACATATTTAAATCATATTCTGTGTGGTTAAATAAATGAATCTACTCTGTTTCCTGACATGAAAATGCTTTTTAATAACAAAAAACACTGAGTTTCTTCAGCATTTCAAGTTTATTTTGACCATCTGATGTGAGGTTGAGGTCTCCTTGACCATCTTTTTACAGGAAGCTTTCTCCTAAATGTCATCATCCCTTCAAATATACTTCAAACAGGATGTTCCAGATAGAATGACTTTCTTCTTCATCAGAAGAATTGCAAAATAGCTCTAGAGAACATGCTAATCTCAAATGACCTCACTGGCTCATATGGCCATCGATGAGGTCAATTTGCCTCCAATTTCCTTGTAGATATTTCAGCATAGACTGAAAGGCTATAGACATATGGCTGAAAGTTTTCATTCCAGTCATTTTCCAGAGCTATGCTGTTGGCAGTGGGCTTTACCCATACAATAAATACAAAATATATAGTATATCATTCTAAAATAATAATAGAATTTAACCACGACCCTGATAAAGCAGAAGATAATAGATTTATGGATGGATGGATGTATGGATGTACACAATTTAGTATACATGCCCACTACAAAAATTACATTTCAAGCAGTACATTCAGGCTACATTATAGAAATTACTGTACTGACTGAATATTGCTCAACTTATACTGTATATGAACAGTAAAATGTTCAACTACCAACAAATAAATGAATATATGAATGTATACAGTAGTAGAATAAAATCTGCAAATATACTCTTATTACACTCTTAATAATTTAATTCAAAAAGGTAAATTGATATTTTATTTTTATTATATGTAAAGTGATATTTTGAGTAAAAACTATTCAAACAGTTTTACATTACAGAACAATGGCTTGTAATATGTCACTTTATGTGTACTGAGTATAAAATGAATGACGGTTTACCTTGTTGAGTATGAACACAAATTGAATGATTTCTAAATGTTCAAAGCTTTGAAGATGTGTGTGTGTGTGTGCATGCTGTGAGACAAGGGCTAAAACAAACAAGAATACTGTTACTGTAGCTGTGGAGACACTGAATGACAGACAGCGACTGAAACACTGGGAAGACTTAAAGAAATGTAATCACAGGGAAAATACAAGCAGGGCTGTGAGCAAAGAAGAGACAGGTGTAAGCACTGATACATTACATGATGTGATGTGATTAGGGGTGTGGGAATGACGTAGACACATGCATGTGGAGATTAAATCTAAATAGAAAAGGACATGGTAAACATGTGACAGACTAAGACAAGGCAGGGCACGTGGACAGGGACATGGCAGGGTCACTATATATATATATATATACAGACATTTTTTTAAATAATGCATTTAAAAATTTTATTTTTAAATTTTTTTTAAAAAATTCATTTTTAATGCATTTAAAAGTGATGCATGTGCTTTACTCTGTGACCTACAGTGAGGCCTATAACATCAAACTGCACCGAGGAACCATATCAACTAGATTAATGCATGTACCACACATCAAAATGAGTGGAGGCTTTCTTGTTGTTCCTCTTTGATGATGAATTTAAAGTATAGGTTTGCCATACATCATCTCTAAATGAAGCTCAACAAATTAACAGCACCAAAAAATATACATCATTAGGAAACTATATAATACATTCCAATTTGCATGACGAAATGCATCTACGGTGCTTATATTCCCATAACACATTTCGGTTCATCTGCATATTTGCATAATTTTGAGCTCTTCACCCGTTTAATTTAGTGCAACAGCTAGACAAGTGCCAAAAAGAATGAATAAACACTTGTTTTAAAAGGTGACTCATTTATTCTCAGGGACAAGTCATTTTTGAAAGTTCTTTCATGAGCTGCATCTCTTCTCATGAGTGCATCACTGTATTATCAAACATGTCCCCAAACATTTGAGAATGGCCTTATAAGTAGCATTGACCTGTTGACCCTTAACACTTGAAAAAGTTTGCTTTCCAGCAAGCTGAATACATATTATATTATTTATTTATTTATTTGATGTGAGAGACTCTGTAGGTAAGAGCTTGTTTAAGGATGGGTTTTATTCTCATCTGCAGGTGGTGCTCTAGCTACATCTACTCTGTGGTAGATGATCTTCTTCAGCAGTAGGAGGCGACAAAGCTTTACCTTCAATATTGGCCTGCCCTGTGCTCTCCATGGAGGCATACTGGCCTATAACACTGACCAGGTCCAGCTGTACAGGATTCAGCACTGACTACTGTTATTCTAATGATAAAGCTATTCTAAGACTACAGTATTTAGATCTTTTTGTTTATCACTGTTCTCTTAATACAGTAAAAGTACATGTACTGAAGGGAAGTGTATAGCGACGCTATAGAAGAACCACTTTTGAGAGAACCTTACAATGGATGAATCTCAAAGCTCAATTAGTAAGTTCCTGTAAGAAATGAGATCTTAGCTAGTGAGATTGAGTCTAAATCTAGTCTAAATCTCATTTCGAGAAAGTTTAAGGCTTAGTATAAGATCATTCTAAGATATAACGATAATTTTATTTAGTGAAATAGTTTTGCTTGGGTTGTCAAATTCCAGTCCTGCACAGTTTGGCGAGTTCTCTGCTCGGACACTACAGTTAAACCTGGTCCTTACCTGATGTGCTGAATCAGGTGTGTTTGATCAAGAAGATCACCAAACTGGTCCGGAATCTGGCCCTCCAGGACTGGAGTTTGACACCCCTGCTTAAAACATTTGTCTAAAACATGCAAAATATAGTCCGTCATCATAGGGTGATCATTTTACATAATAAAATGACTTAAAATTAGATTTGTTAGATTTTAAGTAGTCGTAATAGCTTGCAATATTTTCAAAAATAAGACATTTTGTTATTTAGACAAGACTAGACTAGCTAAGATCTTAAGAATTTTTGCAGTGAACCATTTTTGACACCCGTGTTTGTTGTACAGACTTTGTCTGGGACCCTTTGAGGTCATGTCTGTTAAAGGAAACAGAAGGTGCACAGTAAATCTGCCCGTGTTAAATCAACACTATTAGAGTTAATTTAACACTGAGGGTGTTAAAATGTAACACTCTCAGTGTTAATTTAGCTCTAATAGTGTTGATTTAACACTGGCAGATTTACTGTGTGGATGAAGGAAGGGCAGTCTGGCTTCCTCTGCAAAACAGGTCATGCAGATGATCATCATCATCCTCATTATGAAGATTTGTCATTGAATTATATTATTTGTGTACTGCTGCATCTACAAAAATAAGAACATCGTGAAAAAGATCATTTTTGTTTAAAATTGTATTCAAAAAATTAATTATACATGAAGTGACTTTTTGTAGTGATGCTGATACAGTTTGAATATTAATTTACTCGTACTGAATATGAATTCATTTCCATCCATCCATTATCTTAACCACTTCATCCTGGTCAGGGTCACAGTGAGGCCCATACCCCTTCACCCGGCACAGGGCAGGGCATTCCACAAAACCCAGAACGGGGCACCAATCCATCGCTGGACACATACAATTTCGAGTTAATATTATGAACACGAATAACATTTTTTGATGTGGCCTACACAGGGACTGTCTTTGGCATACATTATTATTACCTTGACCAGTCGTGGACAGCTTTGATCTCTATTATCTTGGTATTTGGCCTTCCCTGTGTACAGCATCTTCATGTGGCCTCTCGTTTTAAAGACTGTCCCATTAATCCAGCTTTTGCATTTTTATGATGAGCAGATGGCTCAGTTTTGATTGGACACAGATGCAGTCTCTGTGGTAACGTTAAACATCCCACACATTGTTCTGTGTGACCTTTGCTGAGGAATTGCTTCCAAAGGTTTATTGTCTCTTGCTGAACTGTTCTGCATGTCAGAGCAGTTTAGACACAGGGGCTCATGAAACAAAGGGGGATCAGCTCAAATCGTAAGCAGACCACTTTGCGGTCGGTGGGACCTACTTTGAGTCAACAAGGTTTGTATGATATTGCTGAATGCCTAGCACTGTGGGGGATGCAGGTAAGCCTGGCATTGTGCTGAGTCAGCAAAATCACAGTAGCTAACAGTTGAAGCTCAGTTGGTGTTTTGATTATATCCTAAAACTTGTTTAGTGTTCTACATTATGCCAGTTTCCCACAGTTATATTATTAAGTGACTCCTGGTGGCGATCTGGATGGCATTTCCCAGAACACCCTGTCTTCTATTTGAGTCTTCAAGCTTCTTCAAGGCCCATTCATGATTCGTCCAAATGTATCAATGGCAATTTTATAGGAGTGGTTCAAGAAATTCCGGATTTTTTTACTTTCCAGTGCAGTTAATCAGCTGGGATATTTATTTTATACCCAGCGATGGACTGGCGCCCGGTCCTGGCCTTAGTTGAATACTGTAATGCCCTGCCCTGTGCCCAGTGAGGGGGTAGAGAACTAACTGCAACCCTGATAAGGATTAAGCGGGTGTGATATTGGATGGATGGATGGATATCTATTTTAAAACCATAGCTCACTGTTGAATGCTATTTTTGTTAGCAACATTAGCTTTGCAGTAAAATCTCTCTGAAGTGGAAAGATAACTAGAAAGTTGTGTAAATATGATTATATGTAAAGGATAACGGCCCCAGAGGTGTCTCATTATACAAAATTAATGGATGAAGCAAGGTAAAGAGCTCCATGATGTGAAACAGAGTAATAATAGCCCCACAGGCACAGCTGTGTCCTGGTGCATATGGATCTGGTCTTGTGACCGGACGGCCGCCGGTTCAATATCAGGTCATGACTGAAGTACCATTGAGCAAGGCACGTAATCCCCAATCTCATTATGAACATTCAAAATTGCATATAAGTCATCAAAGAGTTTTAATATATAATTACAGCCTTATGATGCATTATTAGAGTTTACAAGTATGCCTACAAAACATTAATACCAAGTTATAAAGAGTTATAACTGCTTTTATAATGGCTTATAAATAGAGGCTTCATAGGAAGTGCTAATGGAATGATAAATGTGGTCGTGTATGTAAACTGCTGTTCAATTTGCCTTCGGTACTAAGTAGGTATATTATTAGTTACCACTTTGCTGACCTTGCACAGTCTGTTGAGGGCATTTGTGTAAAAATTATGTCTGGTGATGATGAAATCCCAACAGGAAAGGCTTCAAAGTGCCCCCTGAAATGCCAAACCCACCTCAGACAGGACACTGCTGGGTTATGCAGTGCATTATACGCAACTGATCGTAATAAATCATTTTCCATAATAGCAGAAAGAAATTAGCCATGGAGAGACTGGTAGGGACAAGCACAGGGGAAAGTTCAGGTCCTTAGTCATCTCTCATGGAGCTTCAAAACCCAAGTTTCCACATGAGAGTGTAGCGTTTCAGCACAGCAAGATTTATTCCAGCGTCTAAGGCAGGTCATGCAGAAATGAAATAACCACATGGCACTGTGCTCCTTTTACTGCCAACTCCTATCCTTGCCTCTGTGTCACAATAGAGCGTATGCAGGAAGTCGGTAGATATGAGCATCTGGCCCATTTGTTTTATCACATAGTTAGACTAGGACATCAGTAGCTTAACACATTGAGCAGTGCATCATACAGAGTTCAGATAGAGCTGAATTATTCCCTCAGCACACTATATGAGATCACATCCTCCTTGTTAATGGCATCTTTGTCTGCTGGAAGGCAGTTTTGAAATGTCTTTATTCACAAAAGTTGAGAATTATGCTGAGTAGGTATACACAGTCATATCAGAATATTTGACCGAGTTTGCTGCATGTATAAATAAGTGAGCACACCAGTCAGTTGTAGAAGAGTGTAAAACATTCATCATAGGCAAAGGACATGATGTGACTGATTCAAAAGGGCATGGTAATAGGGTACCAGGTGAAGGGTGGTAGCATCTTAGAAACCGCTAACATTGTGTGATGTTCTAGTGCTGCTGTAGTGAAGGTGTATTGAGAATGAACTTCTCATATATTGAGTGCCTCCCAGTGGCATTGTGTCATTGATGCCAGAGGGGAATCACTGATGCACCACAGTGGACCAGTTATCCTCCATAATAAACATAGAAGCAATGAAGAAAGTGTTAGGGATCACCACTGAGTGAACACTGAGTCATGGATGGCATAATATTCTTATACAGATATACTTTATTGATCCCTTGTGGGAAATTAGGTCCCAGCCTCTGCTGGCAGGGCATTTCATTTTTTTTTCTTTTACAGATACAGATATACTTTATAGCATAACATCATATGACAGCATACTATTAACATATAATTGCAATTAATTAAAAATAAAGAAGAAGAATAAGGAAAAACAACCCATTTGCAGTTAACACACACGTACACTAGGGGCAGTGAAGAGCCAAGCCAAAGCACCCAGGGAGCAGTAGTGGGTTAGCTCCCTCAAAGAGCACTTCAGTCCTGCAATTAGTGAACAAACCAGCTTACCTCCCTGAACCATCATATTACTTTTTTGTTCTTTCAATTCATGAGAAATAATTAAATGCAAACACTTCTTACCATGGATTAGTATTTTATTTCCAATATACACATTTGTTTCCAAGTGCACTTGACCAATTCATCCTAAAACAGAGACTGTGTTGAGAATTTACTATACCTTTGTGGGGTTAATCTAGAAATTTGTCTTTGAAATTGTGCTATAATCTCTTAGTGTTCACAACGTTGAGGTCATTGTTGAGTGGACCATGTCCAGGCAGCTGGGCTGCCGGCCTGAACAGGACTTACAGCTGGCCGTGTGACCCCAACACATTACAATGAAAAAGGAAACTTCTTTGATGTTTGCTGCTAACTAAGAGCTACTTCCTCCTGGCTGGAAGTCAACATGGCTACTGTCTGCTTTAGCGTGATGTCAGCTGAGAGTCGAGAAAGGGTCGATCAACACATCGACTTTATTAATTTTGAATACATAACTAGATGTTGAGAGGAACTGAGGATAATAAAATAACAATTTTCCACATTTATCACAGTATGAGACGAAATAATAAACATACTCATCTGTAACCTGTAGGGTAGGGAAGTGGACGTGGGACCAAATGGTCCTCTGAACCAACAGGACACAACTCAAGTCTCCTTGAGCAAGTAACACTCAACTGCTGCTCGGGTGCCGTAGGTGATGGGGCTGCCCACCGCCCTGGGCACATGTGTGCTCCCTGCTCCCTGCCCATGTGTGCATGTGTATGTTTACTGCACAGATGTGATGAAGGCAGAGGTCAAATTCCTGTGTGTGTACTAGCAGCACTGTGGTGAAAAAGATGGTTCTTCCTTCCTTCCTTCTTCCTCTGTATGAGTGATGCTTTCTGGTGCACTGTGCTAAAAAATTAGAAATCTGAAGTAACTTGGTTAAAATAAGACTATTTATGTTTAAATTAAAGTGAAATAGATGCTTACATAACACAGTGTAGAACATGTAATAAGATTTTTTTTGTTTAACTACAGTATGAGTGGTATATCACAGGAAAGAAGTGGAGTTTGGCTTTGTTAGCATATTTCACTTTTTATTTATGTTATGAGAATAATTTTGTGTTACTGCTGTTTAACGGAGACTATATACTATATACTGAAGAATGATAATTTATTTATTTAATTATTTAATTATTTATGTAATTATTTATTTAATTATGTATTTATTTTTTTATTATTTATGTTTTATTTATTTAATTATTTATTTGTTTTTTATTTTTATTTATTTAATTATTTATTTTTTATTTATTTTTTATTTATTTAAGTTTTTATTTATTTAATTTTTTATTTTTTATTTATTTAATTATTTATTTTTTATTTATTTAATTATTTATTTATTTATTTATTTTATTTTTTTATTTATTTAATTATTTATTTTTTTATTTACTTAATTATGGATGGATGGATGGATGGATAATAATCACCCTTGTATAACCTTGTTTTCTAAGAGTTCAGGTGCTCCTGTAGTTAAAACGTGAAAAAATGATGTTGTAATGATGGCATCATCAGCAATGATGATGGCTGATATTTGGCCTTTTTCTCAAACACTAAAGCCAGTCAAGAAACTGTTTTCACAAAGTAATTGGACTCATTTTACTGCTTGTGTTTGTTATTCATACAATGTGGCTTTGTTTCAAATTACCAACCATCACAAAGCCATTCGTGATTGACTATCATGTGAAAACTTGACTGGCAAGAAATAAAATAAGGCCTTGTGCTTTGGGCAAAGCGAGATGCTGGCACACCACAACCTTCACTGTTCTTCTCTGTAATGCTGAACTGTTCATGGTCCAGGAGGTGTATTGAAAACAAGTTTGTACATAGACATGGATAGAAGCATTCTTGTTACAAGGCTGAGAACAGAGATGTGTTTTGAAGCTGAGCCAATTGCCTAATATGAACAAAAAGTCATATTGATCAATGAGGTCATACCTAGATAGAGTTGCTGAGGTAAACATGTGAAGTCATGGAGGTAAATATAGAGCAAGTAAAAGCTCTTAGATCAAGACTGTAAAATGCTTGGCAGCAATTCCTTTTACCAAATTATGGCTAAAGCGGAAAGCCAAGGCAGGGCAAACGTATTTATAAATATAAAGACATTTGAATTCTCTCTGTTTCCAAAGTGTGGGAAAAGTTCCCTTTATCTTGACTTTCTGATAAACTATAGAACAGCTCATATTTCATCAAAGGCGTTTGTGCAAAGTAAATAAATTGTAATTTCCCTTCAGTGGCGTTTGCTTGATTTATTTGCAATAGTTTGAATATTGGGTGTTTTCCTACTCTTTTTATTGCTGCCAAGACACACACACACACATACACACATTCTCATACACTTACACACACAGAATGAGAGAGAACAAGCCCATACGATTCAAACACTCATGCATGCAACCCCCTCCCATACCCCACACGCTCTCTTATCTCTTCAAGAAAGTATGCTGGGGATTTTTGGTAGGGCCCCTATGCTGCATTTCATTATTTATTTCTTAATTTTTTCCCACCGAGGTCCACTTATGATTTTTTTGTGATTTTATGTAAAATCAGTTGTTATTCATTTTTAACTTGAGATGTCAAACATATATACTCTAATGTTGAGTAATTAATCACGCGTTTAATAACATTTTATAAAGACACACTGAAATTAAAAGCAGTACAAAAAATAAAGTGTATTTATGAATATATTTATGGAATGCTCTACCTCCTGATTTAAGGAACTCTGATTCCATTTCGCATTTTAAGGCGGGTCTTAAAACGTATCTTTTCAGAATGGCTTATAACATCTGGCTTCAATTGCTCTTTATTTCATTTATTTTATTCATTTTACTTTATATTTAATTTATTTTATTACCGGTATTTTATTTTTGAGTGCTATCTTTCTGTTCTATTGTTTTATTTATTATTATTATGTCATATTTTATCTATTTTATGTAAGGTGACCTTGAGTGTCAGAAAGGCGCCATTAAATAAAATGTATTATTATTATTATTATTATTATTATTATTATTATTATTATTATTATTATTATATTCAGTAAAACCTTCTGGAAAGTTTTGTACTGACAATAACCTGATTTTCTCCCCAATGTGTTTGGTAGACCCACCCATTTGTTGACTCTCCCCATCACTTGTAATGTCCCTGACTCTAGGATGAAGGCCTGCATGAATTACTGCATCAGTGCAGCGTGGCATGAAAGTGATCAGTCTGTGGCACTGTTGAGGTGGCATGGAGGTGATCAGCCTGTGGCACTGTTGAGGTGGCATGGAGGTGATCAGCCTGTGGCACTGTTGAGGTGGTATGGAAGCCCAGGTTGCTTTGATAGCGGCCATCAGCTCATCATTGTTGGGTCTGGTGTCACTCATCTTCCTCTTGACAACAGCTCATAGATGCTCTGTGGGGTTTATGTCAGGTGAGTTTACTGCCCTGCAAAGTGATACTGTGGTTTTTAAACCAGGTGTTGGTACTTTTGGCAGCGTGGGCAGTGCCAAGTCCTGCTGGAAAAATGAAATCAATATCACCATGAAGCTTGTCAGCAGATGGAAGCATGAAATGCTCTAAAATGTCCTGGTAGAGGGCTGTGTTGACTTTGTGTGGACTTGATATAACAAGATAACCAACACCAGCAGATGACATCACTCCCCAAACCAATTTTTTTAGTTGCACCTTTATGTAAATGAACCAGCTTTTCTGACATCACAAAAACAGTGAATTCTAAATGGGTTGTTTTGCAGCTTGTTTATATATGGAGTAGGGTATTTGTTCAGTTTTCTGTGTTAGGGTCCTTTTAAATGAAGTGTGCTGCACAGAACTTTTCTTACATGAGTATTTTTAAGTTTTTTCATGCAGTTCAAGAGTGAAGCAAAAATGTAACATGTTGACGACCCAAATCAGAAGGCCAGAATTAGAAAAGGCACAAAATGAGTATTTACAGTTTATAATTACATGACCACTTTGGCCTCAGAAGAAAGGCTTATTTTCATGCCCAACTGGTGATTACATCTAATGACTTACTTCAAAAAGCCTGCCTCAGTATGATCATGAAAGGTGTCTTATTCTGGATTACTGTACGGCCCTGAGAGTACCATACCAGCTTCCAGTGGCATTAGTCTAATTTTATAAAAAAGAAAAAAAAGTGTAGAGTTCCATTTGTTTCCCAGAAGATATTAGGCCAGTGTTTAAAGTGTTTGAACAGACTGCCACCCTTTTCCCTCCAAGACTAACATTTTCTATGATTACTACTGACAGTGGATTTTTCTTTGAGAGGCCTCATGAAGGATAACCAAAAAAGGGCATTCAGCAAGTCAGTCTGACTGCTTCCTCCACTCCCAAAGCTTTAAATGTGTTTGTACTTTCTCTGTTTTTTTGTGTGCCAGCCTGGTTCTTTAATGGCTCAAAAACACTGGTCTCTGTTTTTGGCAAGAAAGAGGAAAACTCACTGAAATCTAGAGTCGTGAAGCCAGCTGAGCGTGAACTGTGCTGTAAACACAATCGATGGAGCAGTTAGTGTGGGAGGAGCTTGTGACAGTGAAGGCAGCAGAGTTGCCATGTTGGCTGTTTATACGCCAAAGTAAGCTTTTATAAAATACAGTGGCTGGTTAAAAAATCTGAATAAATTGTCGTGTGAATGTGTGAATTAATCTCTTAATATTTAGAGGTATAAAGAGTTATAAAGAGTTATTATGTAATAATAATAATAATAATAATAATAATAATAATAATAATAATTGTAGTAGTAAAAATAGTATTAGCAGTAGTAGTATTAGCAGTAATAATAATAATAATTTTAGTAGTAGTAGTAGTAGTAGTAGTAGTCGTCGTCGTCGTATTGGTAGTACACAAAGATGCCTGAAGAAAAGTATAACATAAAAAAGAAAACGAACAACACAGTTTGCTTTAAAGATGTTTTCTTATTTACATTTTATATAAGTGATTGGACGCTTTGGATTTTCTGTGATTTCAGTCTGTGAGCGGCGGATTTTAGGTAAGATATTGGGCTGGAACGATTTTCCTTACCCTGGCAACCCTGCATAGCAAGATACTGAAGACTCACAGCCAGCGAAGTACCAGTTCAAGTCCAAGTCCAAGTCGAAGCTGAGTCCACACGGAAACTCTGGCTCTTTCCAGCCCGTCCACACTTCCACGCACAGTGCAGGTACGTCTGAAAGCTTCTCTGTCCGTAGTTTTAGCGTGTTCAGCAGTGTTGTGTAAGAGCTCACCTGTAGACGGCGTTAAGGCTGAAGAGTTCTGCTCACTGAGCGGCTCCTGTGTGTTAATGACAGAGAGGAGCGTTACGGGGAGTTTATGGGCTTTTTTATGGGTTTTAGGCGCTGCTCTGCCAGCTGTGAGGTTAAGGATGGCATCTCTCTGTGTGACCAGAGACCAGAGCTAAGTCTTTAGGGTTTTGTTTATATCACCTGTTGTGGGATAAGTTTTATCTCTGAAAAAACAAACAGTTAATTTAATCTGATCATCATGGAGTTTCATGACCTCAGGGCATCTGAACACACACATAATAATAATTCTGACTCATTTGCATAAAGTTTGAGTGTTTTATTGAACTTATTCAACTTTATTGAACTGAAAAAATGGGTTCAGGTGCAGGTCCAGTCATCAGATTCCCCCCCTCTCTCTCTCACACACACACACACACACACACACACATTCTCTCTTTCTCTCTCTCTCTCTCTCTCTCACACACACACTCTCTCACACACACTCTCTCACACACACACACAC
>BRDA01010268.1:29338-45749 GCA_036984385.1 Crenuchus spilurus
AAAAAGAGACAAATCTCTTTTTAGGCCACATATTGGCTTTTACATTTGTCAACTCAGATTGCACCCGTAATCATCATAAAAGGTCGTAAAAAAAATGTTATGCCATTTTTTGATTTAAGACATGTTTTGCTATCGTTTTGGC
This sequence comes from Crenuchus spilurus, assembly GCA_036984385.1. Taxonomy (NCBI): domain Eukaryota; kingdom Metazoa; phylum Chordata; class Actinopteri; order Characiformes; family Crenuchidae; genus Crenuchus; species Crenuchus spilurus. The sequence goes on from BRDA01010268.1 coordinate 29,481, forward strand.
TCTTTTGGAGTTTGGAGTTTATACACCTTCCTCGGTTCAAATATGGGATAATGGTGTTGTGTGTCCACTGAGTGGACAGGCCTGGCTATAAGGACTTTAGTGCTATGTACCTGCCCAAACAGCTGTAATGTGCATCCATCCTGGCGGGTGCATGGTGTCTCTCTGCTGCTCCCAATAAGCCTCTGAGACTCAGCAGGTCCCATTACGTCCTGCATATAAACACAGCTGGGAGATAATGATGGCTGTAGGCCTGTCACACGCTGTGTAGTTTTATTGCACATGGACCAGGCCTTTGTGCTGGAGCTCAGCCACTGCCACTGCCGAGACACCACTGGCCTGAGATCTGCGTTGCTGGCTCTCTTAAATCTTTCATCCAACATGTTAAACAATACACGCCAAGGCAGCTGTTCGGAGTTCAGCCTCAGTGGAGCGCTAAATGGCACAGAAAGCATCTCACTTATGTCCATAAGGCTGCGTTCACATTACAAGCCTTACTGCTCCATTTTAAAACCTGTTCACATTCTCGTGTGATAGTAATCTGTATTCTGCCATAAATGTTCTGCCTAAAATGATTGGCAGATCTTATCTGTCCATCCCATTATGACCACGTGGACATGCATCTGGTCCAGTCATAATCATAATGAATATAGTACTAATTTTTAACGTTTACACTGTTGTGTTTGACATCAGGAACAATCTGGACATCAACAAGGAGTTGAAAGTATTTAAAATAAACATTCTGAGAACATCGAAGACTTAACAGATACTGACCAAATGCATTTAACCCTTTAACCTGCTGTGTTGCCAATTTCTCCAATTAATTGTACATTTATACAATCACAGATTAGATTAAACTGCCAGTGTGATTGCAAACAGAACTTGACCTCCATTAACCCATCCATGCACTTCAGTCATGACCTGCCCGGGAATCGAACCACCAACCGTCTGGTCACAAGACTAGATCCCTAACCAACAGGCCACCGCTGCCCATAGGCAAATGTAGCATTAGGAGTCAAAAGGACTCTTGTTGGTACAGTGTAGTGTATTTGCCCAAACTGGCTGCTAGTGTTACAAATCAAATGGGTATTTCTCAGTTTTGGCATGGTACATGGAGTTGTGGTAGCTCTACCAAAATGGACATTTTTGGGCAAAACTGAAACCGAACAAATATAACATTTGGCTAAACATGGTTTTCCGTACTGGGACTGGACTGGATCGGACAAGTTCTCCTCTTTTTCACGGCATAATGTTGGCAAATATGGCTCTGACATTCAGGTGTCTCAGAACCCATCCCAAACACTAAAAATCATTAAACCTTCTGCCATTAAATATTTTGTTATTTGAACCTCTAATAATAAAGTGGTTGGTAACTGAGGACCTGAGTCCAGCACAGTTTTCTGAACTACATCTGGTAATTAACTGCTGAGTTGAATTGGATAAGGATAGTTACCAAACTGTGCCAGGATCCAGTTCCCAGTAACCATCCCCTGTATTATTAGAGGTGCAATTAACTCAAAATTCCTCCAGTACCAAAACTACGCAGCCCTGCTCTGATACTAAAAGAACAATCATTTGTTTGCATTGTCCCCAATCAGTTACACAAAACCTTGCTTTCTCTGGTAATTAGTCACTATGCATTCTCACAACTCTACAACAACAAGGTCGACGGGGGCATTTCCTGCTCTCAGCAGCAAGCCGATTGGCTCTTTTTGTTGAAGGCCCAACTTCACATGTTTATTATGACTCTTACTAGTACTATTTGAAGTAAATTACTATTCAATGAGTATCAACATTAAAACAAAAAAGGCTGTAAATGAAACCTCGTTTTTCATCATTAATCTAATCGGTTCTAAAGTGTTTAGAACCGAAACGAATGATAACTGAAGCAATATTTCCCATAAAAAATAATATAAATCTAATTAATCTGTTGCAGACACTCTAAAAAATTAACAAAATACATTTTATATAGAATAACTACAGTTTTACATACAGAACACAATGAGAAATAAATAATGAACATTTAACATCACTCTTACAGGTTTACGCTCTGTTTTAGAGAGTGCCGGTGTGGTCCACCCACTCGCGGGGTTCTCGGCACCCATTTTCAGGCGGTAGTGCTGAGCGCCGTCACTTTAGTGTGATGTGATAACCGTCAAACGATAACCGAGGCTCCACTGTATTCAGATTTTTGGAGAAGCACTAGTGCATTAGTGCAAAGATGTATTTAAATGGACTTGAACAGTGGTTTAGGATTAGCCAGACAGACATTTATAAGGCTGTAGTGAGGACTGGAGTCTGGTGCTGTATTGTTGGGTCAGACAGAGCAGTGTTTTCTCAGGTTATTTCAGGTTCTGGTTAAGTATTTGCACTGATGCAGTGTGTAGTTGGACACTGTGCAGTGCTTTGACCTGGAGGATGTGCTAGACTGTGCAGCAGAGTGGATTTCACTAGCTTGGCTCGGGCTCTGCCCTGAGGGAGTCCTGCACACAGCTTCAGCTCTTTGATGTCTTTATTTCATTGAAGTTCATTGAGCGAATAACGCTCAGGGGGAAAGCTGTATTCTGCGATGCTCTTCTGATTGACAAGCGGCTGTGCTCTTTGACTCTGACCTGGCTCTGCAGGTGAGACCGCGCCTCTGCTTCCTTCCCTCAGGGCTTGGCTCCTCTTCCCCATATAGCCTCATGTCAGCGTCGGCTTGATTCATGAACACTAATACACTGTACCCGCTGTGGGCAGCTGCAAAGGCTACTGTATCCATCTCTAGAGGTTGTGCATGATGGATGTGTGTGTTGCTTTGTGGAACCGGAGAAAGGAAACATCTTCACTCTCTTGGGGGTTAATGAAAGATTTGATTGACAAGCACATTGAGTGATTTGTGATGATGAGTGATTGAAATCAAAAGAAAGGCTGGGTGTGCATAGCTGAAATAGCTGCCACATCGCTGCTCAAGCCAGTGGATGAGTAAGGGAAGGCGTATGCAAGAGAGAGAGGCCTTGTTAGGCTGCTGACACTGCAGATTACTGGGATGCTTTCTGCACCTGGATGGAAGCACACCTGCTCATGCAGTCTTGAAGAGAAAAAAAAAACATTCAATGTACCAGGAATGTTGTAGAACGTAATGTTGCATCTTCATAGTTTTTCGGAATGCTTTATTTTAGTGGTCCTGCTCTTCATTTATACTTAAATATGACACCTTCATGCACACAAATATTCAATGAAATCAATTAAACTCTGTTTGCTGTCAGAAATACTTTACTCATGCCGTTATTGTATATACTTTTGCAATTTTGCACATTTCTAAATTTTCTGCTGCTGCAGAAGCACTTTTGGATTTTGCTGTGTGTCTTAATAATAATAATAATTTATTATTATTATTATTATTATTATTATTATTATTATTATTATTATAAGTATAATAATAATAATGATTACTAATTATATTATTATTATTATTATGCTTATTATTATTATTATTATTATTAATAATAATAATAATAAGCGTTTATTATTATTATTATTATTATTATTATTATTATTATTATTATTATAAGTATAATAATAATAATGATTACTAATTATATTATTATTATTATGCTTATTATTATTATTATTAATATTATTATAAGTATAATAATAATAATGATTAATAATTATATTATTATTATTATTATTATGCTTATTATATTATATTATTTTGCTGTTCTGTTGTTCCTGCAGGACTATCGTTTCATCTCATGGTGTACTTGTACAGTATAAAGCTGAAATGACAGTACATGTCATTCATGACTTGAAATTATTAGGATAATTTTTCTCAGTGTTTACTTTTGTACATCATTTGAACACAGCAGTCCTTCATTGTATGAACACTTCATGATGATTGGACTAATAGAAATGCTCCTTGAAGTAAAATATTTTTTACATTAACTTAAGTCCAGAATGTTAATGATCTGATCCTGTAAAGATGTGCATGGTTTTTAAGGAATACTCCAGCATTTTTAACCTAATCTCTTATCTGTTGCATCTGTATGAATGACCACAGGCAATACTTTTGACCCATTTCCTCGTCTGAGTAAAAGATGAGCAGCCATTGGCTCAAAACATGATATAATAGAAGCTAATGTGCATTTTTTCAGCACCTGCCTGTAACAGATATTGGTTCATTCTTTAGTTGGCTTGGTTGTGAAGTATCACATGACTGGTTTGTAAAGATGGAGAAAGAGAATCCCCATAGTTCTGGTTGTAACAGAAAACTGAGCTATTAGTAAAAAGTTGTAAAAGCTTGCTGTTGCTACAGTTGTATTCTTCATAACAAACTCAGTATATTACACAGTTTGTTGCTGTGCATTCTCTTCCTTTTACTTTTACCCAAATCTAACCAAAGCCTCTGTTCTTAATCATGGTGCTAATAACCATACAGCTGCTAATAATCAATAATTGGGCTTCATCAGGTATGGATATGCATTTAAAATAAATTTTTTAATACACATTCCTATCTATAAACCTAATGAAGTAACAACATGAACATGAAATGTAAATACTAGCACTGCTTATCGCCAAGCTTCCAAATTCTGCAGAATAAGAAAGAGAATCATGTCTGGATAGTTTTTTTTTATTATTATTTCTAAGTTTTTGCCCATTTTTATCCCCTTCCCAAAGTAGTAGTAGCCAATTAGCCCATCCCCTCCATTAGGACTCTCCCAATCACTTTGCACTGTCCCTGACTCTAGCAGGGTGAAGACAAGCACAAGCCTCCTCCATTGTGCCACTTTTCTCTTTTTTCTAACTACCGCTGATACACCATCACTGGGGAGCCAGCATGCTTGGAGGAAAGCGCAGGACCCCAGCTCTGAATGGACCAATCAGTAGACGCCTGAGCCAGCGGAGAGCACTGCCAATTTTTGCTTTCTTGGGCCCCGGCTGTTGATGGCAAACAGCATGACCGGGATTCAAACTCGCGATCCTCTGGTCATAGTGTCAGCGTCTTAGCCTGCTGAGCCACTCTGGGCCCTCGTCAGGATAGTTTTATGTAATCTATTAGTGCGCTTGTGCATGTGAACAGAAATAGTGAAATAGGGTTTATGTAATCTAGTAGGTCTGCTACCCCTTTTTCCCTGAGACTGTGTAGTATGAGGGCTTTTGCTGTGAGACCTGAGACATAACGATGGTTTAGTACGAGGACTGAAGTCGTTCTTTCCATTGCCTGAGACCTGATGCCGAGGTCAGAGGACGTCCTCAAATGTACACCCTAAGCGCCTTCACTCCAGCTCCAATCATGCTTCAAGGCCAGTTCTTGTTGCGCAAAAACAACGGCTAGTCGCGCGAGATTAAATGGGGTTAAAGATTTACACACACGGAGGATAAATAGGCTAATTTTAAAGATCTATCTCATGTTTATGTGAGATTATATTATTCAAATTTTGATCTCTAATATGACAATGCAAAAAATGTTTAAAGTGTTTGTGACTGGCACTGTGGTCATTTCACGATAAATCAAATTACATTCAGTGTACATACAGTCATACACAGTAAATCTGCCACTGTTAAATCAACACTATTAGAGTTAAATTAACACTGAGAGTGTTACATTTTGACACCCCCAGTGTTAATTTAACTCTAATAGTGTTGATTTAACACTGGCATATTTATTGGGTACAGCCATGAAATATACGTCATTTGGGCAAAATGTCTTTTAATGCAACACCCCTCTGTTTTCATGCATTTATGAACTTCTTAATAAGAGTTAAAACGGGCCAATAATATGCCCGTTGCCAGACGCCCTGTAGCGTCCGCAGAGAAAACGTTATCTATGGCTCTTATAGCAAGGCTGCTTGGTGTTAATGGACCTTTATTGACAGACATGCAAATAGGGGCATTGGTTTATATTGGCAATGCTGAGCTGTTTTCTGGGGAAGTATATTTAGCCTCCTCCTCGAGGCGTCCAGAAAGGCCGTGCTCCAGAAAGCAGTGGGTGGTAGATCCAAACATTTAGTTATTTAATCCATTTGGCGGTAGGGGTCGTGGATCACATCAGACTTGGCTTGTCCGTGGAGAGTACTTCTGCCTTGCTATCCATCCCAGCAGGCTGCAGACAAATTGCTAATGGCTAATTGCGCAGACAGAATTTGTTGACATTAACATTTCCAATTATCTAATGGGTATGTGGAAATGTTCTCTGCACGAAGGCCACTTTTTGTTCTGCAGGGAGGAGAGGAAATCTCACCTCAGTGTCACTGTGTTGTGACCACGGCTGGAGCAAGGCTGCATAGTTTAAATAGTTGAGGATGCTGAAGATAAATGTGTTTGTCTAACTGTGTGGTAGGGCTGCATGATATGGACAAAATGCCAGTATATCGATCATACTTGTGCATACTGTGATTAGCCTCTCAGACTTGAAAAATACACAGAGGAAGAAAAATGGATAAACACAGTTGGGTTATAGATGAATGAAAATGGCAATTCATTTAAATGCCTACAACTGGAACTATGATTGGCCAAGATGCTTACAGCACAATGCTTGGTTAGTAGAATTGTAAGAAAATATTGATATGCTCAAGTATTGCAATATTATGGACTGTGTTTCTGTATCAATTCTCAAAAACGCCATTGATTTTAATTATTACTTTACATGTAAAGACTGATGTCCATTCATGTTGTTTAACCCTCCTCATCCTCTCTGTGAAGGCCGACACAGAGAGGATTAGGAAGAGCTTCTACCTGAACTTTGAACTCAATCTGAACTTTGAACTCACACTTTCCGCTTCATCATGCACATTTGCACTCTAAATAATAATAATAATAATAATTATTATTATTATTATTATTATTATTATTATTATTATTATTATTATTTTATTTTTATTTTATTTTTATTTTATTTTATTTTATTATTTATTATTGTTGTTATTATTATTATTATATAAATAAATAAATATATTATTATTGTTGTTATTATTATTATTATTATTAATAATAATAATAATAATAATAATAATATTATATAAATAAAAATAAATAAATATCTAAATATTAATAAATATAAAACAATATATTAAATCGCAACATCTGTAATCATGATATGTTTTGTATTGTAATATTCTTACCAATACACAGCCCTCTTGGTTGGCTCATTTGCATACTCTCTGTGCGATCAGTATTATAAATACTGCAGTAACAGCTCACAGATATGCTGTATCGCCCTGTTATGAAGCGAGTGTACTTGTTTGACTATATGAGACATAACTGCAGCTCAGGAAGTGTCCTGGCTGCATGTTTAGCTTTAAACAGCCATCGGTTTAATCCTGTCTAGACTTGGACTGCCTTGCTATTTGCAGGTCCACTTGAGAAGCACACAGTTGCTCACCCCGTAGCACACTGTTTATGATTTTTAGCACTGTGGACCAAGGGCCAAGCTGTTAAGTGCAGTTCTACTGAAGTTAACATCACACCATTGCACTGCAAATTTGCCTAGAATGGCACAGACAAATGCAAGCTTTCTTTATGACAGCCTTGCCTTAAGTCCCACAGCAAAGGATTTAAGGACGGGTTGAGTGGGGCACTCCTGACAGAGGTAGTAATTTGCTAGGTAAATGTGTGATTACAGCCATTCTAATCCTCGCTCTCTGGGGGAAGCGGCGGCTGCCGGTATATTGAGGCCAGCAGGAGGGGGTGGTCGGACCCCCATTATGAAACACCCTTAAAGAATAGAGCAGAGGGGTGTAATTCTAGGAAAGTCTAGGTCCTTCCATTATCTTGCTGCATGTATGCTAGCTCTAGCTGAATATGGGTGGTCCAGTGGAAGAAGAGGCACAACACTTCTATTTCTGCATTCTTTTTTTCCTGTCCTTTTTTTTTTTTGATTGAAGGCTGAGGAAGGAATGTTTGGGCTCAGAGGAAGGGGACTGGGCCTCATACAGAGAGCACTGCCCTGTATTGAGAACACACAGTGACACATGAAGCAAGACACTCTAATGCATCATTCTGCACATTAAGCTCTTTCACACAAATTATTTAAACTATCCAGATTCCTTTTGTGCATAACACCTTCGTAATGCTTACAGAACTGTCCGTGTATGTGGACATCATGCATACACAAAGATAATGGAGCTAGTGTTGCCTTAGGCATCAAAAGTTCAAACCTTTTACAGTATTTTACTTAAAGAAACTAATGCTGCGATGACTTTGTATTCTGCATACAGGCAAATCAAATACGTCATATATACGTCAAGCACATAATGTATGTAAAGTAAGGCACTGCTCATATGTCTCAGGGCTGATACCAGTAGCAGTTATTAGTGATCAAGGACACTGATATTGGTGAATGATATTAATTTACCATTTGATATTTGTATATATATTCCAATTCTGATAACTGCACAAATTCTAAATATCGACTGATTATCGGTCACAGCTGATAATCGGTCCACTCCCAGTCTAGAGTATACACATAATGTTACCTTATCCACTTAGAAATAACTGGCATATGGTGATCTTTTTTAATATTTGTTTTAAACACAATGTAATAAATGTTAACCTGTATTGTTGAATAGATTAAAATATTTGTGACCCCGCCAAGGAAAACCAGGCCAAAGTCACTGGGCAACTTATTGAGATATCGTGTCAATATCATGTCACTCACGTTAGCGACAAAACTTAGCCACTCGGTATTATTGCTGTAAATGAAAGATAACGGTCTCAGATATCTATCAGAGTACATATTTTGATCAAAAACAAAACTTAAATTCACAAAAAAGTTGTTTTGAAAAAAAAAATTTTGAAAAAAAAATGACTTTGACCTGGTTTTCCCTGGCGGGGTCACATTTATTATATATTATGATCTGAGGGCCCAGGAGAGCAAAAAACTGGCCATGCTCTCTGTAGGTGGGTAAGATGGCACTCCAGCACTACTATGTATTATCATCTGGCTCAGGTGTCTGCCAGCCAATCCATCAGAACTGGGGATCCTGCGCTTTCCTCCGAGCGTGTTGGCTGCCCGGCAGCGATGTATCAGCAGCAGTTTGAAAAGAGGCGGAGCTTGACTTCACATGCACTGGAGGAGGCCTGTGTGAGTCTGCACCCTCCTTGAGTCAGGGACATTACAAGTGATAGGGGGAGGCCGAATGGGCGGGTCGATTGGTGACCAACATTTTGCGGAGAAATTCATTTCAAAATAAAAAACAAAGAACAGACATGGTCAAGCTTTTTTTTAAAACATTGTACACTTGTTATGAAAGTCTACACAGTAAATCTGCCAGTGTTAAATCAACACTATTAGAGTTAAATTAACACTGAGGGTGTCAAAATGTAACACCCTCAGTGTTAATTTAACTCTAATAGTGTTGATTTAACACTGGCAGATTTACTGTGTAGTATAAATCATCACATATATGACACCGAGGGACACCTAAGACTAAGCTGTGCATGGCGGCGTATTCTGTCATTGATTTAATGAACATTATCTGCATCAACACAGTGATTTTATTAGACTGTTTATGGAACGTGACAATTTTACAGGGCTGAGGAAGTGGTGTTTACGCGGGAGCGACAGTAAGGGTCCAAATATGAGGCGCAGCCATGCTGCAAAAAACAGCCAATCTGGCCAAAGATAGGCAGGAATTCCTGCGGTGTGTGAATGCGGGTCCACATGAGCCAGCGGTTCAGTGTGATACGGAGGCTGAATGACTGGAAGTCTCTCTCTCTCTCTCTCTCTCTCTCTCTCTCTCTCTGTACTGAAACAGAGTAGTCCAGACAGGCCTTCACAATGCTGAACAGGAAACTCTCACAGTTTTGCATTTTAAACACACATAACGTCCAAGCGGAGGCCTTGGCTAACCAGGGACAGCTCTGTAAACATAAGAGAAAGAGGGAGAGGTAGAGAAGAGAGATAGACGGAGATGAGAGATCATTACATTTTTGAATATGCTAATAACATGAAGAATTCATTTGCAAAAACCATGTTTTAATTTCACAAATGACCCGAAATGACACTGAAATGCATGAAAAAGTGATGTTTCTTTCTCCTGTAAAGTTGATCAGGATATTAGTTTTCAGTGGAGGAGAGGAGAGGGGTGGAGGGGCACAGAGTGACAGGGTAAAGCAAAAAGGAAAGAGAGAGCGAGAAATGGATAGAGCATAAGAAGAGGGGAGTGAAGGGAGACTTAAAGAGCGAGAGAAAGAAGGAAAGGGAGGGTTAAAGGAGAGGCCCATACTGTCTGCACCCTGAGAGGAGGAATAGAGAGACAGAGAGGAAGAGAGGGAGGGTGAGCAAGAGGGGAACGGAAGAGGCTGGCTTTTTTCTTTTTCTGGTGGAGCTGCAGCTGGAGAGAAATCCTGAGCCAGAGGAACTCTTTGTGTTGGAGTGGTGCATTAGGACTGAAAGCGTCGTGCAGAAGCCGAGAAAGGGAAAGGAAAAGCTGCTATGGTGTGAGAGAGGAGCAAACCGGATCGCTCCAAGGCTTTATCGTCGCTGTTGCTAAGGTATGGCACCGTCTGTTAGCCCCTCAGGACTGAAAACCCACTCCAGAAGCTCCTGGGTGGTCCAGCACTTTGGTCACGTACCCAGAAGTATGTTTAGTGAGAGTCTTTCTGCCTGGCTGAGTGAACATCCTGTGTTAACATCCTCTCCTAAGTCTCTCTCTACTGTTATATCTCTCTCCCTCTCTTTTCTCTCCTTCTGTCCTCCCCCGCCTCCCCAATTTTCCGTTTTAAAGTACTAGTGAGAAAATAAACTCTGTGATCTGTTTGATGTCAAGCCGGAGAGAAAAAGCGTCTGGAAATGTCTTGCATATGTGAATGTGTGACTTTGTTAAAAGGGTTAAGCAAACACGTTCACTGGGAGGGAAGCTGCGGAATGCAGAAGCCTCCTTCAGCACCATATGGCATAATATGTGGCTTTGACATAATCGAGCACGCTTGTGCTTACGCCGTTATCTGTGGTAAGAGATGAGGCGCTGAAGCTGACTGCCTGTTGCTGCTTTTTGCAGGGCCGCACCTCCGGGACTGAACCATGGATGACGATTTTGAACGGCGCAGGGAGCTGAGGAGGCAGAAGCGAGAGGAGATGCGGTTGGAGGCAGAGAGGTAAGGTCACATTCACCCAGGCCAACCATATCACCGTTTCTCACTGAGGACAGGCTGCTACACCTGACTAAAGCTCATGGATTGTACCTCAGTGACTTTCAGTGACTTCACAATGAAGTTAATTTGACTTTCACCTAATGAGGAAAGTACCTGCTTTGTTACAGGGCGTTTGCAGTAGTTGTCCCGAAATTGTGGAACAATCTCCCTTTTTCAATTAGGTCGGCAGCCATACTGGATCATTTTTAAAACTCAGCTAACTTATTTACATGCATTTGTGTTTGAATCAAATTGAGATCATAATACCAAGGAGGGAGATATTTCTCTTCTATTCTTTGCTTTTTACTTTTTCTTTTTATCTATTTTATTTGTTTTTATCTATTTCTTATCTGTTTTTATATATTTCTTATCTGTTTTTATCTATTTCTTATCTATTTTATGTTTTTATCTATTTCTTATCTATTTTATTTGTTTTTATCTATTTCTTATGTTTTTATCTGTTTTTATTTATTTCTTATCTGTTTTTATCTATTTCTTATCTATTTTATCTGTTTTTATCTATTTCTTATCTATCTATTTTATTTGTTTTTATCTAATTCTTATCTATTTCTTATGTATTTTATTTGTTTTTGTCTATTTCTTATCTGTTTTTATCTATTTCTTATCCATTTTATCTGTTTTTATCTATTTCTTATCTATTTTATTTGTTTTTATCTATTTCTTATCTGATTTTATCTATTTCTTATCTGTTTTTATCTATTTTTTATCTGGTTTTATCTATTTTTTGTCTGTTTTTATCTATTTCTTATCTATTTTATTTGTTTTTATCTAATTCTAACCTATTTCTTATCTATTTTATTTGTTTTGATCTATTTCCTATCTATTTTATTTGTTTTAAATTTTCTTGTAGTTTTATTCTCTAAATTGTGCAGCACTTTGGTCAACGATTGTTGTTTTTAAATGTGCTGTATAAACAAAATTTGCCTTGCCTTAAAACAGATAATAAGCAGCACTTTAAGGACATTCAGCAACACTCAGTTTCAGGAGTCTTCCTTGATATTAAGGAAGGAACCCAATAATGATTCCCAACTACTGATGAAAGCACACATTGAAACTCTTTAACCTCTAAACTAGCACAGTGATTCAGATGAGTGCTGACATCACAACAAGGGGATAACATTTTTGACTTTAATTTATTAATACTGGACAACTGCATATGTATGGCTGTGGTCTGATTGGTGGTCTTTTCTCAGTCCAGAAGTGACACTGAAGTGTCTAAAATCTACTTTTACCTCCGTAACACACACTAACACACCACCACCGCCACCACATCAGTGTTACGGACAATGATCCATCACCCAAATAATACCTGCTCTGTGGGGGGTCCTGACCACTGAAGAACAGGGTGATTCAGGGTTAACAGAGTATACAGAGAAACAGATGGACTACAGTCTGTAATTGTAGAGCTATAAAATACACCTATTGGGCTAAAACGCCGACACTCGATCACGAGTTTGAATCCCGGTCATGCTGTTTGCCATCAACAGCCAGAGCCCAAGAGAGCAAAATTGGCAGTGCTCTCTCTGGGCGGGTAGATGGCGCTCTCTCTCCCCATCACTCACACATTGCAGTGTCCGCTGTCTCGGCCGTCTGATTGGTCCATTCGAAACTAGAGACCCTGAACTTTTCCTCCTAGAGTCAGGGACAGTGCACAGTGATGGGGAGAGTCACTGATGGGTTAAGGTAATTGGAGACTACCACATTGGGAAAGATGCACCTCTATGGTCAGTGGAGCTGATAAAATGAGTGTAAAAATAAGGAGATGGTTATTTTATAAATAGGAGCAGGTATTTTACATGTTGTTATCGTATTCCAGACAAGATCTTTAAATGGATATTTTCCTGGTCTGTGTAGTAGTTGAGATGTTTGACTGTTTGATGTAGCACGTGTTCATATTTCTTTAGTTATGACAGAGCTTAAACCTGCCTGTTCATATATAATCTTTACATGGCTTCCTTTGTTGGGTGGTCCGTGCTTACAGATGTTAGCCTCTGAGCTCTAACACTGTTACTGTACATCTGGTGGCCTTTACAGCCCATTCTTACAGCTCTAGAAATGGCCCTTGTGAGTTCTGTTGTATGCAGCGCAGGTTTTCTTTGCCTTGTGCTTTGTATGAAATCATTTCATGCTTGTTGCACGTGACTCGAGGAGGTATTTTTGCACTAACGTCATGCTTACCATGCAGGTGTATATAATAAGTCAAATTCATCATTTTCCTTTTCTGTGGAGGAGAAATGCAACGACGTTGTTAGTGATGAGATTAAATGATAAAAGCCAGCCTGCCTCAACGCTGTTCATTTGGGATTGGATTTGAAATGGATTTATTGTATTATAATCAAATTAGGCAATAAAAACAAACACTTTATTAGAAAAAGAAACTGCACAGACTTTTCTGTTTTATAGAATAGGCCAAGTTGGACAGGCGGCTAAGTTTTGTCGCTAATGTGAGTGACAGGCTGAACGACACCATATCTCAATAAGTTGCCCAGCGACTTTGGCCTGGTTTTCCCTGGCGGGGTCACAAATGTACCTTTTCCAAGAATCCTCAGTGCTTTTCCATTTGTTTAATGACCAATCAGATTTCAGAATTCCACTAAAAATAGTAACAACAATGTTACAGTAAGTAACAGCATAATAGACACAACTAGCTATTAGACATAAGCTTTAGGGCTGATACCAATACTACTTAATATACATCTAGGACACCAATAACCAATATTTTGGGATAATTTTCATTTAAGGAAAAAAACTGTACCAGTCAAAAATTTGGACACATTCTGGACATTCAGTGGTTTTTTATGATTTAAAAATGTTCTGTATTGTAGATTGACACTAAAGTCATTCAAACTATGTGTAAACACATCTGTAATTATTTAGTAAACAAACCAGAATATGTTTATATTTGACATTCTTCACAGTAGGCACCTCTTGCTTAGATGCAGCTTTCTTGGCATTTTCTCGGTCAGCTTTATGAGGTAGTCACCTGGAATGGCTTTCAGTGTTTGAGACATCAGTTGTGTGTCTACTTTGAAGTAAAACCTAAAACATGTTTTGGTTTGTTTATCACTTTTAAGTTTACTACATGATTCCTTATGTGTTCCTTCATAGTCTGGATGACTTCAGTATTAATTTACAATGTAGAGTAAAAAAGAAAAACATTGAATGAAAGTGTCGACTTTGGGACAGGTACTGCATATATAATACAAATGTACAAGGATGCTGTTCTTACTCACAACATACATTAATAGTTTAATATTAGAATATTATAAAAATACACTACTTTGAGCTTCAGACACTTGTAATGCACATTTAATTACATTTACTCAACAGGACAAAAGAAGTGTTTATCATATTTATATCATATAAGCACATAAATAAGTGCAAAAGCCCTTTTCAGAAGAAGCTGTGCATACTATTACGTCATATTTTCCGTTTATTTACTTAATTACATGTGCATCAGTTAACTGTGTGTTCATAATTTATGCAAATACATTTAAATTGAATACCGTGTCATACTGTTCCTGCTGTAATACCTGTTAAACACTTAAAGACCGACAACATCATTATGTGCTTTTATGTTCCATCAGCGAGAGACAGTTTTAAGCCAGTTTTTCAGCTCCACTCTGCATATGAGTCAGATATCGAGGGGCCTTTATGAGCCTGTGGCCTTGTGCTGTTGACAGCTGCTTTTGCTCCTGTTCTCAGCTTGTTCTTGACAGGCTTTAGATCCTGCAGAGTTAGTCAGTGGGATAGCTTACTCTGCCTGGAGACGGCAGTGTGTGGGAAGTGCTCTGAACTCCAGCTCTTTCTACAGCCTCGTGCCCATTTAAGGGAAAAGAGTCACTCCCATAAACACTGATGGCAGGAACTCAAATAGCGATTTTGCATCAGCCGTCCTCGTCAAATGCTGCATTTTTAAACCGTTTCACAAACATGGACAGCAGCTGCTGAGGAGTGATTTATTCGGCTGTCACAATGCATCATGGGTAATGAATAAGCAGGCCTGTCTCGCTGCTATTCCCAGCGTATTCACTGCTATAAGTACTGCGTATTCTTTTCAATAGCTAACGCCCATGTTATCATTGGCCAGAAAACTGGACCTTGGTTAATTGTGTGCATTGTTAGGTTTGCGTGTCAAGTTCCTGCCCAGTATGTATTTTCTTTTTTTTTATCCTGAAACAGTGGTGCCATGTAAAAAAGATGTCAGTTTACAGTATGTGGTATCATTTCTTGTATGTATTGATTAAATAATTGTGACAAAAACTTGAGCTTGTGTTGCGCTACAGAGCAATTTCACTTTTTCACAATTACAGAGCAATTTCTACTTGCCAGCTGCTTTCCCTTCTTCATGAAAGATTGATCTGACTGTTGTGCAAGTATAGTTTGAGTTTATATTTGTTCTTTGTAATCAAACCAGTCAAGCTATGTGTTGTTTCATTAGCCTGATCCATTCAACCATCAACATGGGGTGTAGGTTTGACAGTCAAACTCAAACCCAAACTTTTTAGTGCATGTAATAGGTGTTGTTCTCTGGCCAAGTGCTTCTGCATTACTAGTGTGAGCTGGCACTGTTGCTGCGTCTCGCCGGAAGTGCTGGAGTGGGTGTCTGGAACAGCAGGCGGGCAGATGTTGGCGTAGTTCTGGTGCAGAGAGGTTAGTGAGAGAGGAACGATAAGGCCTGTACTTGCGGGAGCGACTTGGCACCCGAGCCTGGCCATAGCTCCATCAGGCGATGAAGGCTTGACGAGGGCCATTTCACTCCTTTATTTCAGCCAGCTGAGATTAAATCAGCTTTACAGAGAGAGAGAGAGAGTGAGAGACAGACACAGAGAGAGAGAGAGACACAGAGAGACAGAGACAGAGAGTGAAAGAGAGACACAGAGAGTGAGAGACACAGAGAGACAGAGAGCAAGACAGAGTGAGAGAGAGAGAGACAGAGTGAGAGAAAGACAGTGACAGAGTGAGAGACAGAGTGAGAGACAGAGTGAGACAGAGCGAGAGTGAGAGACAGAGAGAGCGAGAGAGAGACAGAGTTAGAGCAAGAGAGACACAGAGAGAGAGAGAGAGAGACAGAGAGAGCGAGAGAGACACAGAGACAGACAGAGAGAGCGAGAGATAGAGCGAGAGAGAGACAGA
>BRDA01010268.1:45849-56623 GCA_036984385.1 Crenuchus spilurus
TCTCTCTCTCTGTCTGTCTCTCTTTCTCTCTCTCTGTCTCTCTCTCTCTCTCTCTCTCTGTGTCTCTCTCTCTCTCTCTGTCTCTCTCTCTCTCTCTGTCTGTCTCTTTCTGTCTCTCTCTCTCTCTTTCTCTCTCTCTCTCTCTGGCCTTGCTCCAACTGTTTTCAGTGACATTTCTGAGATGTTTGGACAAAAGTAAAATATTTGGGAACGCTAATGTGTTGGCTGTTTGGATGTATGTGTGTGTTCCCTCCATGTTGTCGCTCACACTGTTACTTAATGGAGTGCAAAATCAGCTTCATATCAGCATCCTCTCCCACATTAGAGCCATTTCTCCCTTCGCAGATTTTATGAATTCAATAAAGCGAGCCTCCGACTGCCTAGAGTTCACCACAGCAGCTATTTAACAATTAATGTTACACTCAACCACATGATGCGTTCCATATGGAATACATGCTCGGCTAACCTAAATAACTGTGTGCGCTGAAGACATGCGGGGAAGTGCGAAGCTCCAAACAGGCGTCGGCCGCCCGGCTTAGACAAACTACTGAACATGCTTGAACCGCTGAAAAATGCAGAGACCCACCTGAAAGCTATTGCAGTGTCAAAGCAGTGTTGTTTCTGTCTGGTGGAGATTTATTATTGTGGTCATGAAGCAGAGGGAGCTGTGCGCTGCCGGACACCTGGAGACGGGCAGTGTGCTGGGGAGAGGATATTACACTGTTGAAGCTGTGTGTCTAGCAGATATCTGGGGAATTGAAGGCTAGGAATGTTCCTTCAGAATAACTCTGGTGCACTCTGATACAATCTTCATGTTTGGAATTTTTGAAATTACAGTTTGTCCCAAATCTGTGCATCGTCATTCAGAAGCTTTTACAATATATGATTATTAATATAGTATTTTACAGTATAATACACAATATCATTACGTTCTTCAATTACAGATGATATCTTATTGTATTTCGCTATGAATTCTGGGAAATTTTATTGATATTGATCTGTAATTTGTATTGTAAGTTCCTGTAAAATTAGTCATGGGACTCCCAGAAGTCCATAAAGACTTTACAAACACAAATGGACATTGACTAAAACATCATCAACAGTAAAAAGAAGTTTTAATGTGCAGTCGTTTGTGAGCTTATAGGATGTTTTGAGCTGGCATTAGTGCTCTAGCACTTATTTTACTAATTTGAATAAGATAATCTGTTTCTCATGGATTTGTCTCCTATTCTAGTGGTTCATAGAGTTTATTGAGGTTGATAATGGACTAATGTCTCATTTTACATATATAAGAGTTAGTAAATCAGTATATTATTGTTGTAAACAGTGTTTTGGTAACAGGATTGATTAATCCTAACAGTTATCTGGGCTTTCTGCACACAGTCAAGACAGAAAAAGGGAAGATGAGGGACATGTAGAAAGGGGGAAGTGAGTTTTCTCCTGATGTCACTCTCCCTCTGGTCGTCTTTGGGCGTTAGCAGAATGCTGTGTTAACTTACAGCAGCATTCCTGACCTCAGTGGAGTCCAACAGTGTGATCTGCTGCTTTCAAAACACACAAAAACGCAACCCCACAACCCTCACACTCCGTCAGGTATATCAGGAGATAGATGCATGGCTGTGGTTGATACTTTTACAACTGATGAATGTATCCTCCTCCAAGGAGTGTTTGTATCAGTATGGTCTTTAATAGCCTATGAAATATCTCTCTTGCCTTTTTTTTGTATTTCAGAGGCATCTTCCAATTACATTGTTGAACATTTTTATTATATGTGACCCCGCCAGGGAAAACCAGGCCAAAGTCACTGGGCAACTTATTGAGATATCGTGTCAATATCGTGTCACTCACATTAGCCACAAAACTTAGCCACTTGGTAATATTGCTGTAAATGAAAGATAACAGTCTCAGATATCTATTGCAGTACATATCTTGATCAAAAACAAAACTTAAATTCACAAAAAAGTTGTTTTGAAAAAAAATAATTTTGAAAAATAAAGAATGACTTTGACCTGGTTTTCCCTGGCGGGGTCACATATTATCGTTGTGGACTGAGGCAAGATAGATACAAAGAGAGAGTGAGACAGATGGACAAGGCGAAAGAGAGATAATACAGATAAGGAGAAAGAGCGAGAGACAGAGAGGAGGGTAGAAATGGGGAGAAACAGAGGTACACAAAAAAAAACACAAAGATTAAGGTGCCGGTGCAGAGTTCAGTAGCGTCACAGCCTCTGGGAAGAAGCTCTTCCTGAGCCTGCTAGTACTTGAGCGGAGGCTCCTGTAACGTCTGCAAGATGGGAGAAGGGTGACAAGTGAAACATCCTTGATGAGGCAGCGTTTGTGATAAATGTCCTGAATTGTGGGTAATTGGGTGCCTTTGATGCGTTGGACAGTTTTCATCACCCGTTCAAGTGATTTGCGGTTGGCTGCGAAGCAGCTGCCGTACCACACAGGCACAGTTGGTGAGTATACTCTCAGTGGCACAGCGGTAGAAGTTCACCAGGATCTTAGGACACAGGTGAGCTTTTTTAAGGCTCAGAAGGAAGTAAAGGCACTGTCCTTGCTGTTGGTCCAGGATGAAGGAGCTCACAGACCAGGTGAGATCACTGAAGATGTGGATGCCAAGGAACTTGAAGCGAGGCACCTGTTCTACTGCAGCTCCGCTGATGTAAATTGAAAATGAGCCTGGTTTTAGTCCTCCTGAGTGTTAAATGCCAGGTTGTTATCATGGCACCATGTAGCCAGATGCTGTACCTCATCTCTGTAAATTGACTCACTGATCAGGCCGATCACCATGATGTCATCGGCGAACTTGATTCTGGTGTTAGAGCCATAAACTGGAGAACAGCCATAGGTGAACAGGGAGTACAGAATTGGGCTCAGAACCCAACCTTGTGGAACGCCAGTGTTCAGGGTCATGGAGGAGGAGGAGGAGGAGAGGTGGTCTAACTTAACAGATGGGTCAGGAAGTCCAAAAACTAATTGTAAAGAGATGTGCTGATACCAGGCTGGCTGAGTGTGGAGTTTTGAATGGATCACTGTGTTGAAAGCTGAACTGAAATCAAAAAACAGCATTCTGGCGTAGGAGTTGTGACAGTCCAGGTGGGTCATGCAGTATGGAGTGTGCAGATGGCATCCTCAGTTGACCTGTTCCTGTGGTAGGCGAACTGATGTGGGTCCAGTGTCGCATTCAAACAGGATTTCAAGTGAGAAATCCTGCTTAAAGAATTGGACATGGCGAGAGTGAAACATAGACACAGAGAGACTGAGAGAGATGTAAAAGCTTGTTTAGGTTACACACACATTAAAAACTCCTCTGAACGCTCTGAATATGTTTTGTCTGAGTGACTGTTCTATGGGCTTTAAGCCACAGTGGTGTCCAGCTCCTCTCATCAGCTGCCAAGCTTCATCTACAAATACACAAAACACAGGCATAGACACAGCTGACATCCAGCAGCCACTCACCCCCAGCAGCAACATGAGCAGCGACAGCAGCAATAACAGTGATGACTGTGAGAAACACACTCTCTGCCAGCAAGACTTCACCCTGACTGTACAGTAATACCACCGTCACTGAGCGAGTGCTTGTGTGTTCAGGATGGCCTTTCGCCGGAATGAAGAGGATGAGGAGGAGGCGGCTCGTGAGCGCAGGCGAAGAGCTCGTCAGGAGCGTCTGCGCAGCAAAGAGAGTGAGGAGGCACCAAATCCGCCAGAGAGTGTGGAGCTAAACAACAGCCACAGGTAACACTTCACACATACATAATTTGCTTTATCCAGTGTTAATACTGTTAATATTAAGTGCCTCTACACTGTATGTCCAACTAGATAAATGTAATACTACTACTAATAATAATAATACTAATACTAATAATAATAATAATAATAGTAATAATATTATTATTATTATTATATTTTATTAATAAAATATTATTAATTATAATATATTATAATTGTTATTTTTATTATTATTATTACTATTATTATTATTATTTTATTATTTTGTTATTAATAAAATAATATTAATTATAAAAGATTATTATTGTCATTTTTATTATTATTATTATTATTAATAATAATAATAATAATAATAATATAATAATAATAATAATAAAAAAATTAATAATAATAATAATAATAATAATAATAATAATGTAGGACATTACTATTACTATTTTTACACAGGTGCATGCAAATTTTCTGGTAAAACTGCGTGTTGTATTAAATTTCTAAGTAAAATTAAGTTAATAGATCATCTAATAGCTGTAGTGGCCAAATAGCTGTAACAGTAAAGAGTCCTCTGTTCTGAACAAGACAGTTATGCTTGAATAAGAACTTGCTCAGCTGTTTCTGAATGATATTCAAGTCTGACCTGTTATGTGACGTCGGGTCTTTCCTTTAACACAGAATTTTTAAATTAATCTGTTTCTGAGTTTACAGCTCACTCTGCTCCTATTTGCAATCCAAATCACACAGTTAGCATTCAGCACACTTGTACACATTACGTGCAAGGACAGGGATAAAAGAAAGATACATAAATTGTATATTTTCAGTGTATTTCATAATTAGTATTATTACTTGTATTATTATTTACTACAGAAAAGTAAAAAAAATAGTCTAATTTTTAAAAAGTCCCTGAAATTTCAAGAATTTCAAGAATTTAAATTTCCATTTTCTTGTATTTCACTCCAACTTATATGGTTCAGTGTACTGAAAACAATTAAAATTCATATTGATAAGACCCATTTCCAGCTTCTCTCAGATTTAAACTGTCCATTTTTGTTACTGTGCTTTTAAGATATATGTAAATGATCTTTGTTCCGAGTGGATGTTCTACATTTTGCTTTTATTCAGAAAGCACTAGAAGCTGACATGTCACAGTATGAAATATGGGCATGGCTAAACACCTATAATAGGTGGTCAAATAGACAGATGTAAATGTAAATGCATTGGTATCTGTGACATCACAAAGACAAATCTTTTGAAATAGGCTGTTTTTGCAGCTTAGTTAATGGTACGTTTTCAAACTTTTTGTTTACTATTAGCCTTTCTATGATATGGCCCCTTTAAACTGTAATGTGTCCTTTGTTGAAGAACAGCAGGGGTCACTTTTTGTCCTTCATTGAGCTCCAAACTTGTGTGTGTGTGTGTGTGTGTGTGTTCGCATGTGACCCAGAAACAGGTGGAGTTTGGGTCCTCTGCATTTTTCAGAACTCCTCTTTAAATAATGTATGCATGAAACTCTAGCTTTCATAGAAAACACACACACACACACTCATACGTGCTGAAACGGCCAGTATCTGTGTAGAAATCTGTCCTTTAAGTCTATCTCTCAGCTCCATGTGTGTAATAAATAACTTCCTGCTGCAGGTCAGTGGTGTGGAAGCAGTGGGTCGTGCTGACGTTCCCTGACACTGCGCTATTGTAGTCGCAAATGCTTTCGCACACAAGACAGTCTATCACTGCAGCCTCTGGGTCCCCTGTGTGTGAGCGGGCATAGCTTGCCTCTATTGTGAATTGTGCTGATGCTGATGGAAACCTGTGCCAAGCGGTGTGCTCAGACTACATTAACCTACAGTGGCATGTGTGTGGCAACCAGGCCGGGTCCACAGGCCCAACGTAGACTAGTTAGGCAGCCTAACAAAGGGGAGGAAACCCACGCAGACATGGAGAGAACATGGAGACTCTACCCAGATGGGGACTTGAACCCAAGACCTCAGCGTTGAGAGGCGAGCGTGCCAACCACCTTGCCACCCTTGCTAGTTATGAGTGTTTTAATTCCAGTGAACAAAGAAGAACCTACAATTTTCTTGGCATCCATCATAGTTTGATCCATAGTAAATAAAAGTCTGAATGAGAACTCAGGACCTGTCAACAGGTAATTTGGGCTGTCTTCCCCAGACTGCACGTTTCGGTACTTTCCACTGATGTTT
The DNA here is from genome assembly GCA_036984385.1 of Crenuchus spilurus. Lineage (NCBI taxonomy): Eukaryota > Metazoa > Chordata > Actinopteri > Characiformes > Crenuchidae > Crenuchus > Crenuchus spilurus. Next base: position 51,777 of record BRDA01010268.1, read on the forward strand.
GATATGATTCAGAGCGATGCTCATAGAAGGCCATTTCAGAACAGGCCAGTGTTTTGTTCTTAGCCATTCCTGAGTGCTTTTAGCTGTGCTTTGTGTCATTATCCTGTTGGATGACAGAGACAGAGTTCTCTGACATTTGGTGGAGTGTTTCACTCCAGAATGCTTTGATAGAACTGAGATATGGTGCTTCGCACAGATTCAAGGCACTCCACACCAGATGCAGCAAAGCAGCCTCCTCCATGTTTCACAGTAGGTACGATGTTCTTTTCTTTGAAAGTTCCCTTTTTTTTCTTCTGTGAACATAGAGTTGATGAGACTTGCCAAAGAACATTCTCCCTGAAGCATTCTGGCTTGTCAGCATCCATTTGAGCAAATTCCAGTCTGGTTTTTATGTTTTTCCTTCAACAGCGAGGTTTTTCTGGGTCTTCTTGCACGAAGCACACTGTCACTCAAGAAGCAGTGATCAGACACTGATGGACCTTAACCTTTGAGTTCAGGCTTGTATGTATTTGGATGCTTTCCTTGGTTCTTTGTGTACTGTTCGCAGTATCCTTCTGTTCAATCTGGGATCCGTTTTTCTCTTGAGGCCACACCTAGAGAGCTTGGCTGTAGTCCCATGGACCTTTAATAACTTTATAATATTTGCTGAAGTAACAGGAACACCAGGCTGCTTGCAGATGGTCTTATAGCCTTTACCTTTAACATGTTTCTCTAGAATTGTCTGTCAGATCTTCTCAGACAACTTTCTCTGGTCCATGTCCTCTGATTTTCTAGGGACATCAAGTCTCAGTATCTCTAGTCTCTTGATCTCTTTTCTCACTCGCTTTACTTTGGTCTATAACAAAGGCATGCACTTATACATACATGAGCAGTGCACTGAAAACGTACAAAGCCACTCATCTACTTCACGTGCACAACAGCCCATTGACTTCCATTACTTCAATACAGTATAGGCAATTTGCAACAGTCCCGCTCTTTCCCTACACAGTCCAAAAACGTGGAGGTCTGGTGAATTGGCTACTCTAAACTGTCCTTGTGTGTGCGCCCAGCAATGGATTGGCACCATGTGCGTAGTTAGGATGGTGTAATGCCCTGCCCTGTGCCTGGTGAGGGGGTAGGGGACTAACCCTGACCGTAAACAAAATTAAGTGGATGGGATAATGGATGTAACTAGTAATAAACATATTGGAAAGTTAGCATTATTAGCGTGCTACATGCCTATCTATGTTCAGTAGGTTTTGCCATCTTGAAGCTAGAATTGTGTCAATCGTTTTGTCAATTTTTGTAGATAAAACCACATAAATAATCTCAAACATGCTTACCACCAAGGTTGATGTACGTAAGTGCATGATGATTTACGGGGCAGCCGTGGCCTAGTGGTTAAGGATCTGGTCTGGTGACCTGAAGGTCGCCGGTTCAATCCCAGGGCAGGTCACGACTGAAGTGCCCTTGAGCAAGGCACCTAACCCCCAATTGTAAGTCGCTTTGGATAAAAGCATCTGCTAAATGCCTCAAATGTAAATGATTTAGCCATGAGGTTTGGATGATGCTAATTGTTTGGCCATAAGCTTCCATTAAATTTTACATTACATTAGGTCTAGTGCAGAACTAAAGAAGCAAACTTTGCTGCCAAACAAGGCTTGATTGGTCAGCTGCATTGATGGGAAAATGGGTCAATTTGACTTTCTGCCAAATCACTTCAGTATCTTTTCCTTTTTTTATCAATTTCTTTATTTTTGTTTCTCTCTCACTCTCAGTGTGACCGTCTCAGAGACAATGTCCAGCTCACTGGTCAGCTCAAGCCGGCCTGGTGAAGATGACGATGAGCAGGCCCTGCTGGACCGCCTGGCCAAGCGGGAGGAACGCAGGCAGAGGAGGATGAAGGAAGCACTGGACAGACAAATGGAACAGGAGACTGAATACAGCATGGAGGAGCACTCCAGCATCCGCAGAGGCCTGCATCATGACCAGGAGGAGCAGCCAGCACTCAACAACAAGGAGCAGGAGAAAGAGGAGGTGAAAGAGGAGGCTGCAGCTGAGGAAGAAGAAGAGCAGAAAGTGGAGAAGCCACGGAGATCTTACCTGAGGGAACAGGTATATATCTTTCAGGCAGAAAGATATGCCCTTTCAGGTGTGCTGCAGTTTGATGATGCTTCAGTTGCTTTTAGCTTGTTTTGATAAACATTGTTCACTTTTAGGAATCCACGGAAGAAAAACCTAAAATTGAAGATGAGGTATGGATTCTCTAGCTTTCATTTAAAGCAATAGTTTGGTGAATATTGGTAAAATATGTTCCTTACCCCATATAAAGCAGATCAGCCTAGACATGTAGTGTGTTTAGATTGCATATTTAATTTTGCAGTGGAGCCACAAGGCTAATGCAGCTAGGGGTTTTTTCCCCGAGACACTCTGATGTAGTCTTGACTTTTTTTTTTTTTTTTTTACAAATTGCACCCATCTGATTTATTTGTTTTTATACCAGACTGTTAAACTTGCTTTTGAGTGTCATAAATCTATATTTTGATTAAATATACCTTAAAATTAGCCTTTCCAAAACCTGTTTTCAGACATGCTGATATATTGTGAAAAAAACACTCAAACAATTACTAGCTAAGACGTCTGAGCCCTCAACTGAATAAACAGAGGTCTTGGCTGGTCGTTACAGTATATATTTATATGTGGTTTTATTTCTAAAACAAATCGAATGTGAGATGACACTTTTAACTCATTGACTGAGTCCTAGATTAAATATTTATGGCATAGGTGTGAAGTCTACTCCACCAATGGTATGTCCGAAATTACCATATCATCACCATATGAATGGGAAATGGTGGGGAAAAATGTGCTGAATGTGCTATGACTCGTGCTGAAAAATGTGTCTGTATTTAAGCTCCTCTCACAATAATCTAAAAATATATTTAGATTTGAATAGTAGACCTAGTAATTGCAAATTAGGCGTAGTGTCAGAAACCACATCACATCCTGCAATTAGGTACTTCTTTTAGTTGTGTTCTTGCACAATGCAGTCAGGGGTGTTGGTACTGAAGGAAGAAAGGAAAACATGATTTTATCACAGTGCCACACACTTAACCTCCCATCCTTGCAGTGAGCACGGCTCACAGGCTACTTGTTAACTACATTAAAGTTGTGGCTCCAGTCCAAAAGTATAGATACAAACTGCTAACACCAGGCACATCTTGACTGATCAACTTCATTCAGAGTTAAGAGTAAAATTGTAAACATCATTTCCCACCAAACTATTGCTTAAATGCTACATAACTCAATTCCTTTCACAGGACAGTACTATGCAGGATGCTGTGAGTGAAACAAATGATGCTTTAAATGAAGACCCAGCTGATTCTACAGTCATTTCAAAGCATGAAGTGGAAGAGGACACAGCAGACGTCACTGAGGATGTAGAGGAAGTAGAGGAGAATGAGTTAGAGGTGCTTATGGAGAATGCAGATGATGGAAACCAAGAGACAGCTGACTCTGAGAAACCAGAGAGAGAGTTTGCAAACAATGATTTAGGTTTGGTAAGAGTTCAAATACTCATAGAAGAAGGATAATTAAAGCTTTGGGGGCTTCGTCTCAGAGGACAACTGATTATACTTGAATACTCAGGGAGGCGACTTTAAAGTTAATTGAAAATACATTGTAAATCATTTTGAAGTCATTAATTTGCTTGTAATAAACTAAAAAACAGGAAATTAGGGTGTAAAAATAGGACAAATCACCATTTTGCACTTAAATTGATGTGCGTTAATAAAGGTCTTATCTTGCATTTTTTCTTTAATGTTTTTTCCTGAGGTCAACTTAAACACTGTATGATGCTAGATGCCAAAAACAGTCATGAATCATCTTGGAAGACAATTTTGCAGCTTCTCCCTATCCCATAAACAGACTAGATTGCCATTGTGCCTTTAAAATTGATACATATAACAGTGGTGAGAGTTCTAATTGGATGCCCTTTAATTAATAAGCAGTCCAGACCGAAACACTTCTTAAAACATTAAGCGTGAATACGCAGGTTAAACTGCTATAGACATTTAGGGTGGAATTTTTGGATAACAGTTAATGTTAGCCAGAGGCTTTGTCCCCAAACCTTGCTTATCCAGGTTGTCCGGACACGAGTCTGAGCACATTGTGAGTGCAGTGAATCCACAGAAATGTCCACATTTTTTTCAACAAGGTCATGATCTTTTCCGTAGGGTCATGATATCTTACCAGTAGGGCTGTAATGATGCATCATGACATTGTGATATTGCAGTGCAAAAGTGTGACGGTGTGCATCATGGAGGCTGGTATATGTTTATGTGAGCACCACATCTTGACTAAAGAATACGGGCTGGGTTGCTGCAGCTCTAGCTCAAACATAGTAAAGACTTATGCAAGAACTAGCCTAAGTCCAGGTTTACACATTACTAAATCAAATCAAGTAGAACCACACTACTGGTTTGTATGTAGAGGAGCAGAAATATGGTCCGTTAAGCACTTCAAGCATAACTTTCATAGTTGTGTGTTAAGAATCAGACTATATTCTTCAGATAACTTTGATTATCTGTGGACATCTTTACTCATTTTTGGTTCAGTTGAGATCAGGTTATGCAAATTTACTGCTGCTGTTACAAAAACCATTTTACATCTACATATACGGTATTTGGCAGACGTTCTTATCCAGAGCGCTGTACAACAGTGCTTTGTTTCCATTAAGAGAATCATCTCAGCTAGTACAGACAGATTAGAGTCCAAGCTAGTCTTCAGTTCAGACACTGTTAGAACTAAACCATTAACAATTCCCAGAAAAATATACAATTATACACAATATAAGAGCTTTACAATACAAA
>BRDA01010268.1:70452-82820 GCA_036984385.1 Crenuchus spilurus
TGCTCCCTGGGTGCTGTGGATAGTGCTGCCCACCGCTTTGGGCACATGTTCTCACAGGCTAGGGTTCACTAGTGTGTGTGTGTGTGTGTGTGTGTGTGTGTGTGTTACACTGCCCAGATGGCTTAAATGTGTTGCGTGCAGTCACATTGGCAAAGTTGAATCTATTCTAATTTTTACAAAATTCTGCAAGGCTTGTCTAACCTAGTAACAGTAGCTATGAGAACACGTTTGTGGGTGGAGCTTAAATTGCTTAAGTCTTTATAGAGTGAAGGTCATGAAACATTGCAAGCTTTAAAAAGGAGTGCAAAGGGCATAACTTTTTGAGCATTCAACACCCTCTAGCTTGTCCATGCATCACAGGTCAAGGCTGTGAAAAGCATAAACACTATGGCTGAGAGAGCTACTTAACACTGATTTAAGAAGAATTAACACCTAATCAATATACGATAAATTAATATTTGCTTCTCTGCCGATAGAATGTGTGATGTGCCAACTTTTATCTTGATTTCTTCTTTTCTTGTTTCAACAGGAATGGGCCACTAACCTTTTTAAGAAGCCACAGCACCAGGGACCAAGTGAAAGCACCGCCTGTTTTCCTTTTTTATATGCATTTATTCATACCAAAAATAATTTTCTGCATGTCCCACTGCCAGACATCTCAGAGAGGAAGAGAGCAGGGTTATATTTTTACCACTGCAGTACATGTTGCATAGTCGTAATTACAGTGTAGTGCTACGCATAAAGCCTTTTTTATACTAGAAACTAGGAAAGTGGACATTTAGGTAGACCTGCATACAGAGAAACTATCTAATGACCCAAAGTTTTTTTTTGTTTTTTTTTTAAGAATAGATGCAGCCTATTTTAAACTGTGTTATTTGATGTGATGTTAAAGTTTTTTTTTTTCTGTTTTGCTTTCGTTAAAGCTCTTCTCTGCTAGTCACCCTTCTCACTTTTTAATTTATAAGTAAAGCAAAGCTTCACATATTGGTATTTTATTCATGTTCACCAGTCCAGGGCAGAATATGAGCACCCATAGAGTAGTGTATTTTTTACTTTTGTCATAATGACACATTTTTAATAGTAAAACTATGGTCTTAATAATATATGTTAGCACAGTGTATGTTTTTGTAATTAACTATATATTTTATATGTCGCCGCTTTATATGAAATGATGACCTTGCTTTTGCTCTCCATACTATGTTGAATCAAGTTTAAACTCATTATAGACATTCCATGATCATTATTACAGTCGTTCACTTGTTTCAAGCGCTTTTTCCGTCAGTATAAGCACGATGATATATCTGATTTTTAATGGACGTAAAGGCTTCGCTCTGCACTGAATAAAGGGAACATATACTAGTACTTTTTGACCAAAATTAAACTGAAAAAAGGCCTGACTGTCACCAACATTTTTTTTTTTTTTTGCATATAATGCTTAATCTACTACAGAGTAAGGCTTCTGATGCCAATACAATAATAATAATAATAATAATAATAATAATAATAATAATAATATAAAATAAAATAATTATTTTATTTTTATTATTATTATTATTATTATTGAATAAACAGTATAAATTTAGCTGAATATTAAATAATAATAATAATAATATAATAATAATAATAATTTTATTTTTATTATTATTATTATTATTATTATTATTATTATTATTGAATAAACAGTATAAATTTAGCTGAATATAATATAATATAATAATAATAATAATAATAATAATACAATTATTATTTTATTTTATATTATTATTATTATTATTATTATTATTATTATTATTATTAAAAATTAGTGATTGTTCAGTATGTTTAAACAGGGCATGGCTTCAAGCCTTAACTGAGGACCAATTTATGTTGTTTGCTTGTTTGTTTTTATTGTTTATTCAGCACCACTTTATTTAGAGTAGAACACTATTCGACCTTGGCAACTATAGAGTTGGATTGAAGTACATGCTGCTGCGCTGACAGTCGGTGGCTTGTTGCATCATCACTTTTCAAAGGTCATGTGACAGCATGTGAATTACTGGCTTTTTTATTGGAAAAAAAAAAGACATCCAGTTCTGGCAAGTGATATTATAATTTGTGTTTTAAAAATGTGAACAGTTCTGAGTTCTGGTTTTACATTCGACAATCATTCATGTGGCAAGTTTGAGTTCGCTTTTGTAACCTCTATTTTCAATCGTGACTATTAGAAACAACTGTATTTGGGGCAACTCTATGCAAAAATCACATCTATAATTCCAGTTAATTTGACAAAACCTTGACCATGTTTATTATAGCTGATAGTGTCATATGGAAAAAAAATGTTTTTAATGTTACAGCATTGACTCAGCATCTGCAATAAAGAGCTCAATGTTAAAGCATCTCGCCTCCTGTTTGTTAAAAAAGGGCTGTGGATATACAGATCTGTGGTGTCACTAAATTACAATGCCTGTAGAGTGTCCTTTTTAGACTAGACCACATTTGTGTCTGGGAAATTGATGCCATGACTTGATTGTCACCCCCACCCACCTTCCCAGCTCTAACAATAGACCCAATGACACCGTCCAATCTGAGAGCAGCACCGAGCTCACATGGGCCTACAGGTCTTGTATTAGGTGGGCTGTGTTTGAGTTTGCTGGAAACTGTCCGTGTCCTGGACCCTCGAGAATAAGTCTCCATCCCTCTCCTTGTGGACGTCTCAGGTAAGAGAGACATCTGACATTTTTGTTTTTTAAGCAGGTCTGTGTACAAAACCTCAGCTGCGTGGCTGTTGGCTTATGTTCACAGAACCTTTAGAAGTTTTCCAAAAAGTGAGGTAGGCCTGAGGTTTAGTTGTGCTGTGCTCTGCTCTCCAAAGGGACTGGTGGTTTGCATGCTTTGGGGTTTTCACTTAATGCTGCTTAATGCAGCAACTATCGTCAGCCACATTCCTGCTACTGGCAGCCTGTTATTCCAGCCTTTCCACCAGGGCAGAAGCAGTCACACTTATTAAAGTAAAACTTCAGTAATACCTCTGAGTGACAGCTAATCTACTGCAAAGACTGCTTGGATTTGGACAGCGTGGCTCTGGGGCGGTGTCATTAGACTCCTGACCACTGCATTTTCACACTCGGTAACATACTGATTGGAATATACCTTTAAGCCAAGCTTATCCGTCATTACAGAGCAAAGAGAGTGAGCCCAGCTTCAGTATATGCTTTATGCATAGTGAGGCATCACACACTTAAACGACCGCAAGGTGTTTGCCTCACAGCCTGGCTTACACACACAATCAATTTCGCCAATTTTTATTATTTAAAAAATGCTCCCACGGATGTTTACACAAAAATATCACTGATTCGCCCATTTAGCTGTCAATCAAAAAGGCAAAGGTAGATTTAGTAAAATATTTTTTTAATTGTATTCTATACACTACTAAACATTTCTCCCAAATTTAAAATATATTTTTACATTTGCATAAAATGACAAAATTTTAAAAAAAATGCAAAATTCATGTTTATTTTTAAACGAAATATTGTTTTAATCTTCGCTCAGAAGGCGATATTGTGTGAAACAAGCTTGTCCATGCTTTCACATTGCTGTTGGGTGACTTTATGGCACAGCTTTGGGGGGTTCTCAATGGGGGTCAGGCAACAATAGAATGAAAAGACAATAGGGTGCCGAGCATGGAACAATGACCCGACCAGTGTGTACTTTAAAAATAGACGACAAGGACACATGCACCCTTGATTTACTGAGCAAATGAGTGGCAGCCTTGCATGAGATCAGCCAAGTTCATTGTCTGCAAGAGCATGTGGCACCTGTTCCAAACCATAGTTTATTATTCTTAAAAATAACCCCTTCTCCCCCCCCCCCCACAACCTCTCCAGCTCTTTCGTGACCTGAAGATTTATTTTCTGATTTATCACTGAGGCAATGTCATCCAGTACTGCAGTCTTCAGACCAAGACATTCCCATTTAGAGGCTTGTTAAAGTTAGAGGCGGAGTAAATGGTCCCCACCTGCAGCTGCGATGACTGACTGTCAATCAAGTTATAAAAACGGCCTAAATGAATGAACCACTGATTGAGCGCAAGTGTGTATGATCATACATAAAGAAAAGATTTTTAAATGGTTCCCAGCTAACACAAGAACATTCCAAGAACATTGCGAGGAAGTTCCATTTAGGTTATGCGAACGTTATGGTGTGAAGTTCTTGCTTGGTTATCAGAACGTTAGGTGTGAACATTAGGCTAGAACGTTCTTTGAACATTCCCTTAATGTTATTATTATTATACACCCGGTCGGGTGGCAAACAGGGAACATTCGTTCATCGTTAGGCTAACGTTAGGTTGGAACGTTGTATCTAGGTTTGTTCAAACTTTAGTCAAAACCTTCAAAGAACGTTTCAGGAATGTTGTCATTTAACAGAACCATGCAAGAACGATACCAGAACGTTAGTTTACGCCCATGTAACACAGAACATTAAACTAACGTTCTGGTATCGTTCTTGCATGGTTCTGTTAAATGACAACATTCCTGGGACGTTCTTTGAAGGTTTTGACTAAAGTTTGAACAAACCTAGATGTAACGTTCCAAGCTAACGTTAGCCTAACTATGAACGAATGTTCCCTGTTTGCCACCTGACCGGGTGTATAATAATAATAACATTAAGGGAATGTTCAAAGAACGTTCTAGCCTAATGTTCACACATAACGTTCTGATAACCAAGCAAGAACTTCACACCATAACGTTCACATAACCCAAATTGAACTTTTTCACAATGTTCTTGGAACGTTCTTGTGTTAGCTGGGGTCTGTATACATACTTATAAGCCATCATTATAGAACATAATGTGGAGAAACTTGGTAAACGATCATTCACACTCATTTTATTACTTTAAAGAACTAGCCATTGAAGGGTTCTTTAGAGAACCAACATGGCAACACTCCAATTAACCATGAAAGAAATGGTTTTCAAACTCGAATTAATTATGTTGGTAAAACTATTTATTTGGAAGGTAGTTGGCAGTGTACAATGGACGTGTACTGATGAGCCCTTGCATGTATTATAGCATGCATTGTTGTATGCCATTACATTTTACTGATTTAGATTTTTACAGATTTTTCCTAGTTTCTGTGAAGTTATTGTTCATGAATATTAAACACTGAATTATACAAACAGGCATCAGAGACCTGGCCTCACTATGATGAGAATGGGGGGGGGGGGCGTGGTGAGGGAACATAAACTGAAAAGTATACAACTAAAATCTTCTGCTTCTATGAAATGACTTCTATTGTAGTCGGGTCAAAAAAGTCCCAGCTAACAGAGAACCTTAAGAACGTTCAGCAAATGTTTTTAAAAGGTTACAGGAAAGCTGGCAAATTACATTACAGAAATGTCCCGGGAACGTTCTGAAAACGTGTGATGTAACGGTTTGCATTGCAACATTTTTGGGGCATTTCTCAAGGAACATTTCCAGTTAGACAAACACCGATGTGTAACGTCAGCGAGACATTTTCATTGGTTCCGAAAAACGTCAGCTAATTTGAGCGGGGTTAATTTGCTACTGTCAGTGCTTAATAAGTCATCCTCTAAATAAGCAGTTTATTTAATGTTTCTGGTAACATTTCAAAGTCATGTTTCAAAAACAGTTGTGAACGTAATCTACTAACCAAAATTGTTAGCTGAGATGCACCAAAGGGATGACAAGGGGCGATTGTAGCAACAGAGCTTTAGCACTCAGTGAGAGTAGCGGCATTACATCGATCACAATTTTTTAGATAATTTTTCCTCCCACAGTAGCAGATATAGTCTCTATTATCTGCTTTAATATAAATAATTAAATAGACATCATAACCTAAATCATTTCACTACAATAGAAATGTGTTTTTAGCATGTTCATATGAGCTATTCTACAGCTAAATTGCTTACTGTTCAGGAAAAATGACTTCAGCATTTAGGACTACTCACTGAACTCGCCTGCAAACCCTGGCACTCAAGTGTGCACACAGGAAGGGTCAGGGGGAGCGGGGTTCAGCTTATGAGAGAAACTTACATTTTTAAAGAAATGTAAAAATAAAATAAAATTGTATTATTTATTTATAGGGGTGCTTGGACTCAAATTAGGGTCTATACTCACCCATGGTATAAACCACAGAGCACCCAAGTTAAGTTTTCATGTACTGAACTGTCTGATGTTACTCTCAGGAACAGTGTAGTCATGTCTGATACAGAGGAAGTAGTGGAAGAAGAAGTGCAGTAAGTATGACAAACTCAATTTTACCTCATTTTAATATTATATAAATTGCAAAAAAAAGCAAATTGTCATTTCTCTCATTTATTTCATTTGTTCATTATCCATTTCATCTCTTGTGTCTTCATCCTCTGGTCACATAGGGAAGAAGGTAAGGTTGCTGGAAAGACTTTCCATTTAAAACTTCTCTAAACATGGTTAACTTTAGCTCATTTGTGTTGTATCCCTTACAGAAAAAAAGGTATATTAATTTATTGACATCCAACTTTGACATTTCATGTTTTCATGTGAAAATATGAAAATATCACATGAAAATCACAATTCACAGGATTTTACATGTGATTTCTTTTGGTTTTTAAGATTTTAATAAAAAATTCATCTAACTTGTGCTGGTGCACCTTCATGTTTACATAAAGAAGCTATCAGTGATTTACTGAAGTGATGCTTCTTCATGCTATGAAACTGCCAGCATACTGACACCTAGTGGATTGGGGGTGTCAGGGATATTGTACTAAACCCATTTTAAATATGGCCGTCCCCATGTGGGCAATTGGCACTGGATCTATGGAGCATAAGCCATAGGCATATAAAATTAGAATATTGTGGGAAAAGTTAATTGTTCATTAATTAAGAAAAAAAAAGTAAACTGACATTTTATATTCATTACTCATAAAGTGCTGTTTCTTAAAAAAATGAGATCCAGAATATCAAATTTGAATATCTCAAGTATGAGTAAGTATGATATGAGTATATACTATTGAGTATTACTATATAATAATAAATACTATATATAATAATAAATATGAGTAATACTAAAATTATTTGAAAAATACTAAAAATACTAAAAAATATTTGAAATAAATATAAAATATGGCACTTTTTGAATTAAATAAGCAAAAATATTTTCTAGATATTCTAATTTTTGGAGATGCACTAGTAAGTATAAATCTGCATTGGCTGCTGGATGGAGCATCAATGTCACCACCATAGCGCTAATGGTAATCCGTCAAACGAACTGGAAAAAAGATTGCTCGTGTGCATCTTGAGACTGTCACACAACCCAAACCATATCTCAGGGAATTACCTCTGCAAATGAGTGGTAGCCTGCATGAGCTCAGCTAGGTTCATTGCCTGCAACAGCATGTGGCACCTGTTCCAAACCAGAGTTTATTATTCTTAAAAATAAACCCCTTCTCTCTCTCAGGCTCTTGACCTGGATATTTATTTTCAGATTTATTGCTGTAGTAATGTCATCCAGTACAGCAGTCTTCAGGCCAAGACATTCCCATTGGAAGGCTTGTTAATGTTAGAGGTACAATAAATGGAGTAAAAGTCCCCACCTGTAACTGTGACTATGAGGGTAAATCAAGTCATAAACACAACATCCTAAATTAATCACATGACCCCTGAGTCACTACAACTTTGGATTAGGAAAGATTTTTTTTGTCTTATTTGGTCTTTGAACACTACGGAAGCACGATGGACTCAACGATCACGCTCCTTTTGGTGTGGTGGGGAAAAGAGCAAAACCCAGCCTAGAGAAAAAAAAAAGAGTTTGATCCTGAAAAGTAAAAACCAAAATAAAGAACTAATGCATAAACTAGAGAGGAGAACCCTAAACATCCTTTCTCCCTTTTCTTTGAGTTTTAAACCATTAGCATGCTGTACTTCACTCAGCTCTTCGGTTTTCTCTTTTTTGTGGAAAGTGTTGCACTGTGTACCCCTTTTCTCTCTTTTTTCTCACCTTGGTGGTGATTGGACCTAATAGAGCCACAGAAGACATAGAAGAAAACGTCCTAGTCTCAAAACCACAGACTACAGGCTAGTCAGTTACACACATTTGACGTACAAAGACAGCTCTGTTTGGACTGTGACCGGCTCTTAAGTACACCATCCTCCAGGTGGTGCCGATCTGCTGTGATTAAGGGCTGGTCCTTAACTCCCTCTAGTGGTTGGCACAGGACTAGCCACAGCCTGGACCCTTAACAGAGACACAAAAAAAATTTGACCTCCAAATAGTAAAGACTAGTTGAGAAATGTAAATGTTACAAGGATTTATATTATAAATCAGCTCAGTCATTAATTAGTACTTATCACAGGCCTGTTTTGTCACATCCAATATGGCGGACATGGTGATATATTGCAGCAATAAGCCAATGCAGCATCTATGTATGTCTATGGCTTAAACCATTTTGATTCTGAGTTGTATTTTTTGTAGAAAAACTAATTATTCACTATCAATAATACAATTTTCTATTTTTTGGTGGTAAAAATAATTACTCAGTCACAATATTTATTTAAGAGAAATGTAACATTTCACATATAATAGAGAAAGTTTTCCATATTTAGTACAGTACCAGTCAAAGGTTTGGACACACCTTCTCATTTAATGTAAATTAACACTGAACACATAATGAATCATGTAGTAAACTTAAAAGTGTTAAACAAACCAAAATATGTTTTAGATTCTTCAAAGTAGACACACAACTGATGTCTCAAACACATTAAGAGGCAAGAAATGCAAGTCATGAACTCTTGACGACACACAGCTGTTAACTGAAAGCCATTCCAGGTGACTACCTCATAAAGCTGACTGAGAAAATGCCAAGAAAGCTGCATCTAAGCAAGAGGTGCCTACTGTGAAGAATGTCAAATATAAACATGTTCTGGTTTGTTTACTTGTTTCATTCATTCATTATCACACCCGCTTAATCCTTATCAGGGTCGCGGTTAGTCCCCTACCCCCTCACTGGGCGCAGGGCAGGGCATTTCGTTAACTTGTTTGTTTACTAAATAATTTCATATGTATTTACTCATAGTTTGGATGACTTTAGTGTTAATCTACAATGCAGAACATTTTTAAATCATGAAAAACCACTGAATGTCCAGAGTGTCCAAACTTTTGACTGGTACTGTAATTGTGAATTTAATTATTTTGGTATTTTTTATGTTATATTTTATGGGGAAGCTGACAATATGTGGTTTTATTCACAAACTCTCATCTAACAATATATAATACAGTGGTAACCCTACTTATGAGTTTAATCCGTGCAGGAGCCGAGCTCGTTAGCTGGTTTGCTCGTTAGCTGGTTTGCTCGTTAGCTGGATGCATTTTCCCCATAAGAATACATGTAAAACGGATTAATCCGTGTCAGCCGGCCAATATACAGTATACTTTAATATGCTAAATAATGTGTTTATATGGGTTTTTAAAACATAAATGAGACGACGACGGTGCTCGTGTAGGCTGGTGGCTAAGGAGGACAGGAGGACGGGCGTACGTGTATGGCATGGTTACACTTATCATATGAAAAGTAAAAGTAAAATGTATCTAACTTTCTTGTTCACTACCTTTTGCTGTCTTTGTGTCACTTTCACTAGCACTTTCACTTTCACTGGACAGCGGTCAAAGGTAATGACTGACCTCTTCTTCTAGCATCTAGGGGATGCTACGACCGCCGCGTCCCTAGCGGTTGGCATACTTGAACTAATTTACGCTACTCGTTACTTGGAATTTTACTCGTTACCTGGAACAAAAATATTCCGAAATCTCGACTCGTTACCTGGAATGCTCGTTAGTAGGGATGCTTGTAAGTAGGGTTACCACTGTATTGAATCAGATATTTTTATTCATGAGTAGGTATCAGTGTAGGTGTCTTGCAATATATCAGATTTCATACTAATGAGACATTGTATATTATTCAATAAATATGAATTACATGTCATTACTTATAGTATCAGTATGATTTCAGTGACATTTTTTACAATTTCTCAATGTTCTGACAAAGATGACAATCGAATGTACTAATTTGCAAAAAAAAAACTGAAATATTAATGATCTAACGTAACCCCTTAAAATCCCAGCCTATTAATATTATAGGGCATATTATTCAATACTTATATTAAAAACAATACAATCCTATTTGTTAACTTATAGTAGAGAGACATATGAACCTGGACTCACTGCAAGTCCTGGCAATTTAAGGGGTTAAAATGGTCTGTTCTTATAATACAACAATTAATAATGCGATACTGTGTGTAAGCTGACCCAAAAAGCTCCATTTGAACAGTTGTTTTACTTTCATAGAATTAAAATCTGATTTTTCTGCTTTTGGCTGTATTTGTCCACTAATCACAATTATGTTCACTCAGCTGAGGAGGAGATCATAGAAGAAGGTAAAGCTGTGCTTCTATGTTGGCTTGCAGTGATGTGCATGCTTAAGTCCATTTAACAGCAGTTGCGTATTTATCCACATTTGAGTGCATTTGTAATACCATACTGTGCATCCGTGTTGGGTTGGTTATATGTTTACTTTTTCCTATTATATCTACTACACAGTAAATCTTCCAGTGTTAAATCAACACTATTAGAGTTAAATTAACACTGAGAGTGTTACATTTTGACACCCACAGTGTTAATTTAACTCTAATAGTGTTGATTTAACACTGGAAAATTTACTGTCTAGTAATACTATCTACTGGTAGGCGTACATAGGGACATCATATCATATACACTGAATAAAGAATTTAAAAGCAGTACTTGAGTATTTATGAGCAATGTATGTTAATATTTGCATGAAATAATTTATCAACAGTTATAAATATTCTTTAAAAGGTTTCTGTCCCACAGTATTAATACAGGAAAACATTAAAACCATCTCACAAGTGTATGGAAGCACAGCCCCTCTATCTGTAACCAGCATTAAATGTGTGACAATGAGTAAACATAAGAATCTGAGTGATTTTGACAACTGGGTTGGAGAATCTCCTAGCCTCAGGGTGAATTCTGTTGTCTCAAGAGGAACACATGACCACCTATGAATCAATTTATGAGGGTAATGAAGGCTATCTCATCTGGTCCAAACCAACAGAAAGCCTTCTCTGGTACAAGTCTCAGAAATGATTCATGATGGTTACAGAAGCAAGAACCATAGACTGTATATGAGAACTGGACGTTTACTCCCATTGTGACATTCTGAAGCCAAAAGACAGCTGCCATATTGCACAGTGGAGACAGAAGGCAAGGCAGCAGCACCGCCCAAACTCTGCCACATCTCTTCAAAAACCTCAAAGTGAAGACTTTTTAACAGTCACAGGGTGTAAAATAAGCTGAGCTGTATTTCTAGCTGCTGTGACAAGTCACAGACAGAATGTCTGAGCATCCACAACCATCAGAATCAACTGTCAGTCAACTCAACCAAGCTGTCCCAAGCAAATCAACCAAGCAAACCAAGCAAATCACCTCATAAAAACACCCTTTTAAATATCCCCAAATAACTTAAATAAAATGAATTTAACATAAAGAAAAATGCTGGTTTATTAGTAGGTACAGCTTGTTGAATACAACTGATAAAAATATGACTTTGTTGTAGCTCCCATTCAATAAAACGGTTGTGCGCAGGGTTTAAAATTGTGATGTGACCAAGCCATTAGAAGGTGTGAGAGATGTTTTGGCCTCACTTTTCTACTACTGTCCTTGTGTCCTGATCTCATATACAGTTTGTGGTAAGAACATGCAGAGCTTGTTCCCCATTCACTGATATTTGGTGACACTTTATCTGTATAGGCCATGATTGTCCACAGTAAATAATCTATTACAGATGTTCATCTGTTGATAATTAACAGTTTAGGTTAGAGTTAGGGCCAGGGTTAAGATTAGGTTTAGGTAAACTTTAGGGTTATAGGGTCAGGTTAGGGTAACTGATAATTAAGTTGGCTCTAACAGATATAGTATTAAATACAAATGGTCTATCTGAATAAAATGTTGCCGATTTTAATGTTTTGGTTCTTTAGTGTTAATTTAGTAACTTGGGACAAGCACATGGAACAACTGCTGCAATACAGGGGTGCGTTTCCCAAAAGCGATTGAACTTAGCGATTTACAAACAACTTTAAGAACGACGTAACTTTAAGAACGCGGTTTTTCTGACTGTTTCCCAAAAGCCTTATCTTCCAAACTTACGAACGAGTCCCTAAGTAGCACTTAGTTGACTACGCCCTCAGGTCTGCGTCAAATAGGCTCGGCCAGTCGAAAACTAAACCACTGATTTACATACATTTCTTCATTATTAAGCCACAAACGTATTGTTATGTAAACAATAATTATAAAACCAAACATCAAAAAGTATTTACACTACATA